>JAOXYA010139282.1:0-10134 GCA_028565675.1 Sorex palustris | reverse complement strand
GGGCCCAGTAACGTCTCCATTTTGAGACTTGTTGTTACTGTGTTTGGCATATTGAATACGTCATGGGTAGCTTGCCAATTCCATGATACTGAATTTGGCAGTGACATTTTGGAAATGATACTGGTAACAGCAGCAACAGAGGTACATTTGACTTCACCAAAGCTAAAAACTATCCGTTGAAGTACATCATGAACAGCAGAATAAAAATAATCGTGGATTAAAATATGTAAAAGTAGAGAAAAATAATTGTGAAACCTTAAAATATAGTGATTCTTATGTAGAATACATCTGGAACTCCTTAAACCAATAACATTAAAAAATAAATCTTGACTAGCGATTTTCTCTAACAAAGCTCTTCAAATGTCCAACAAGCATGTGAAAATATCACCCAAGTACTAATCACAATGAAATGAAATGCTAATGAAAAACCCAATGAGCTCAAACCTTACACCTATAAGTCCTCCAGGCACTGTCAGAAGTGATCCCTTAGGACAAAGGCAACAGTAAATCTTGAGCAACACACACGAAAAACAAAGGACAGCTTCTATTAAAGAAGAAATAGAGCCAGAGAGATAGTAGATAGAGATAGTAGGGTGCTTGCCTTGTAGGCAATGGACTTAAATTTAATCTGAAATACCTATGATCCCCCAGCACCACCAGAAGTGATCCCTGAGTGCAGAGCCAGGAGTAAACTCTAAGCACCAAAGGAAAGAGAGAACGGTAGAGAGAGGAAAGAAAGGAAGGAAGGAAGGAAGGAAGGAAGGAAGGAAGGAAGGAAGGAAAAGAGAAGGAAGGAAGGAAAGAAGGAAGGAAGGAAGGGAAAGAGAAGGAAGGAAGGGAAAGAGAAGGAAGGAAGGAAGGAAAGAAGGAAGGAAGGAAGGAAGGAAGGAAGGAAGGAAAAGTACATGTTAATGAGATGTGACAAAAATGGAACTCTATATTAATACCAAACATGTAAGATGGTCCAGTTGTCATAAAAAATAATAAATATGGTGGTTCCTCAAAAACTTTAAAATAGAATTACCATATGATGTAGCAGTACTGCCTCTGAGCTTATAACCTAAAGACTTGTAAGGAGGGTCATCTCAATTAAATATTTGTATCCCTATTCATATAGCAGCATTATTCACAATAACCAAAAGATAGAAACAAGTCAAAAGTTCACTGATGGATGAATGAATAAAAAGTGTTAGAGAGAAACCCTAAGATTTATAGTTAGTTAAAGACAAAAGAGCTGGGTGCATAAGTGGAGCAAGGAAACCCTTTTTCACAAATGGTGCTGGAAAAACTGACTATCCACATACAGAAAAAGAAAACCTGGATCTGTATCTCATACTATACACAAAAATCAATTTAAAATGGAGACTGTGAGATTAGACCAGAATTCATAAAATACGTTGAGGAAACAGCAGTTTTCCAGGACCAAGTTGGAGGTGTTTTCAATAATTTGACTCCATAGGCTAAGAAAACAAAACCAAATAAGTGCGAGTACATCAAACTAAAATGTTTTTATACAGCAAAAGAAACTCGGAGTAAAATAAAAAGACATCCAACTAAAGATGGGAAAATGTTTGCATGCCATACATCAGGTAAAAGGCTAATATCCAAGATATAGACAATACTCCCAAAGCTCATAACAAAAATAACCGAATAGTCCCATCAAAAATTTGAGAAATGCGATGATCAGACACTTTGCTAAGGAAGTCATACTGATAGCCAGTATGTTTATTAAAATTTATTCAATGTAATTTATTATCAGGAGCATGTCAAATACAAATAAAAATTACAAGCAGGTATATTCTCAAACCACAATACTGGCACATCTCAAAAAGACTGGAAAGAACCACTGTTGGCGGAGATGTGGTGAAAAAGGAAGCTTCATTCATCACTGGTGAGAATGTCATCTGGTTCACTCTTTATGGAAAACAGTATGGAGACTTCTCAAAAACTAAGAATGGAGCTTCCATATGATTCAGAAGCTCTATGTCTTGGCAGATGTTCTGAAAACACAAAAACATTAACTTGAAAAAAACTTAGTGCTGCAATGAATATAGATGTGCATAAGAACAATAGTAAATATATGGGAACAACACAACATCCAATAACAGATGAACAAAAAAGTTGGGGCGCATATATGTGTGTGTGTATACTATGCAGCTATGAGATTAAATATTGAAGTTTGCTACAATTTGCAGAGAACTGGAGGAAATTATGAAATAAATCAGAAAGAGAAGGACAAATACTGGGTGATCTCACCCATATGTGTTGTATAGAAAAATAAGGTAATAGACGATACCATATAATGATAAATATGTGAAGCTAACCCCCTAAAATTTTATAATATTAAAAGCCAGCAATATATATATATATATATATATATATTTCTTTTTGGGATATACCCAATGATGCTCAGGGTTTACTCCTGGCTCTGCGCTCAGGAATTTCTCCGGGTGGTGTTCAGGGAACCATATGGGATGCTGGGAATCTAACCTGGGTCAGCTGTGTGCAAGGCAAACTCCCTACCCACTGTGCTATTGCTCCAGCCCCATCCAGCAATACTTTTCAGAGAAACTGTTTAATAGGTACTGAGCTTCAATTTGCAAGATGAAAAAATTCTGGAAATAGGTTATACAATAATGTACATTCATTTAATATATAATGACCTATTTACTTAAGATGGTTAAAAGGGGGGCAGGATACATAGTACAGCAGGTAATGAACTTACCTTGCATACAGTACACCCTGGTTTGAGCCCCACCACCAAATCTGGTTCTGCAAGCACCTTCAGGACTGTTCCCTGAGTATAGAGCCAAAAATAAACCTTGAGCACTGCCAGGTGTGACCCCAAACATATAAACAACAACAAAAGCCTAAAGAAGGTAAAGTGTTATGCATTATACCTTTTTAGTAGCAGTATTGCAAAACACAGTGGCAGAAAAGAAAATTAGAGAGAGAGAGAGAGAGAGAGAGAGAAGTTAAGTGTCTGTCTTAAAGGCAGGCTGAGGGGATTGGGAGCAGGCAGGAGAAAAACTGGGGACATTGGTGGTGGGAAATGTGCACTGGTAAAGGGATGGGTGTTGCCACTTTGTATGACCAAAACTCTATTATAAACAATTTTGTAACTGTAGATCTCATAGTGATTTAATTTAAAAAATATTAAAGCATGATAAATACATTTTTATGCTCAAAGAAATGGTGAAGATGGTAAATTTCATGTTACGTGTATTTTGCTGCAACTAATTATCTTCATTAAAACAAAAACAAACAAAAACTTCCATGTGTTTCCTAAAGCAAACTTCCCTTCTCTCTGTTCCAAGTAGAGTGCTTTTCCCAAAAGAAGGAATGAATCCAGGGCTAGTAGGTAGCACAGAATTTCAGGGTAAATGCTTTTCAGGACTTGGCTTATTAAGCACCACCAATTCGCATTCTCTAGTCCTACTGTTAATTGTCTGACACAGTTGGTTGAGTATCACCAGGAGTGATTCCTGAGTACCTTAGGCACTGCTTGGGAGTCCCTGAATACCTCCCACAAAAGAAAAAAATACATTTTTGTTTTTGAAAAGTACCGATAGCACAGTGGGTAGGGCGTTGCCTTGCACATGGCCGACCCAGGTTCGATTCCTCCATCCTTCTCAGAGAGCCTGGCAAGCTACCAAGAGTATCCCACCCACATGACAGAGCCTGACAAGCTCCCCATGGTGTATTCAATATGCCAAAAACAGTAACAACAAGTCTCACACTGGAGGCATTACTGGTGCCCACTTGGCAAATTGATGAACAACCGGAGGATAGTTCCACAGTGCTACTGATAAAGGTACACAGAGGACATCTTTGGCATTCATCCCAGGGAATACCCAACTTCTCAAGTGCAAGAACAAGTAGAGCAAGTGAAATGTATAAGGTAGTGTAGACACTCCATGGGTCCTGGGAATCCAGGAGGAAACTGAACAGTGAGAGGAAGTTGGAGAAAAGCAATAGCTGTGAGTCCTACTGAGAAACCTGACATCCTCTAGAAGTTCCCAGAACCTTCTTCACAAAATGGATGGGGGGTTATCCAAACCAGCATATCCCAGTGGGCTCAGTACTGGCTCTCTAGGATGTGAATTCTCTCCATATTCCTTTTCTTCCCTATTTCACTGAACATCAGAGTAAAAAATAAAGAATGTTAGAGAATAAATGACTGAAACCATCTTGACTTGGTGGTGCAGGTAGAGGGGCATTATGTGGAACGACTCTGGGGTGTAAATGTTCCTTATTTCATGAGGGTGGCTTTTGTGGTCCACCCTCTTGTTCGAGATCCATATTTTTAGGAGACATTTTTAACCACTAGGAGATAGAGGAAGAAGATACTGCATACTTGAAAAGCTGATTTCTAGCACTTAATTGGTATCCCTTTGCTCTGGGCATAGTAAGTACACTCAAATAGCACTTACTTGTGATTTAGGGATAAGAAAGAGTTCCACAAGACTCTCCTAATCATGCCAGGATATTCCTGTGCTTCTGCCACTCTATTTCCAATATAATGCATAGGTCATTTCAGATCCACTGAAAGCAATTCTTTCTTCTGTTATTTCACACACTGAATTCGTATCACCCATAGGCCAAGCCCTGTTCTAGGGTAACAGAAATAAAGACAGTCTAATCCCTACTCAAAAGGACCTTGTGATCTGAACAAGGGAGATGAAACCATTAACAATGGTGTCTAGAGACTGGAAAAATGATAAGGGATGAAGGGAGTTTCCTTGCATGCCAAGGCCAAGACTCAGAGACTATAAAAACCAGCTCCCGGAAGAGAACAGTGCAGTCTCCTGCCCCCGCGCCTGGCTGCCCTCGCCGGGGCCCCTTGGAGGGGAGCGGGTTGAGCTTTCCTCCCCGCCCCAACCAAGGCTCCGGCAGCCGAAGACCTCCAGGACCAGCCACCACCATGGTGAGACCACTCTCCGCACACATGAAGGTACTGGCAGAGGGACAAAGCCACACGAGTTCCGGGGCCAAGATCTCAGTAAGAATAGCACTTAAAAAACTAAGAATAGTGGCCAGAGCAATAGTACAGCAGGTAAGGTGCTTGCCTTGCACACAACTTGCCAGGCTCAATCCCCAGCATTCCATATGGGCCCCAAGTACCAGCAGGAGTAATCCATGAGTACAGAGCCAAGAGTAACCCCTGAGTATTGTCAGGTATAGCCCCAGAACAAACAAAAAAACAAACATAGGTTTCACACAGGGGAAAGAGCTTAAAGTATACATTTCTGGTTGAGATGCAGGCCAGTGTCCAGAATGAGCCTCACTACAGGTTTTATACCAGATTTTTTTTCTCAAGAAAGTATGATAAGACCATTTTGTTTGATGCTTTTTAAAAGTTTATATGCTAATTGAACTGAAGACTTTAATGTGGTGAAATATGGTATTCTAGGGGTGAAAGTACATGGTATTGTTATTCTAACATCAGTTTGTAAGAATTTTAAACCAAGATAAATTTGTCTAAAGCCTATTTTCTGCTTCTTAATATTATAAATAAATTTCATTTCTTAAACTTTGGGCAAAGAATAACTATGATAGCAGTAGATCTCACCTTCCTCCTCTCAGGCTTTTATTTATTACAAATTTAGGAAATAGCAGTGTATACACTGTGCTCTTTGAGCTGTTGTATCTTCCTGAAGAAGAAGAGTGTTAGAAGTTTTTAGATATTGCTCCTTGATTTCTACTCATTTCCCTTTTGTTGACTTCCAGGCATTTACCTAACATTCCTTTTTAATTTTCTTCCTTCCTTCATTGTGTGTTTGTGTGTGCATGCGCACATGCGCTGGTTTTTGGGCCACATCTGGTGATGCTCAAGGGTTATTGCTGGCTCTGCACTCAGAAATTACTCCTAGCGGTGTTCAGGGGACCACACAGGGGATGGAACCCAGGTTGACCACGTGCAAGGCAAATGCCCTGCCCGCTGTATGGTCACTCTGGACCCACTTCCTTCCTTCTCTTAATAGGATTCAATTTTTGAATTCTATTCCCTACTTCCCTTTTTTTTTTTGACTTTCCATATTTCTCTTATTTTTAGGTATTAATCAAAAAGAGCTATGACCGCACCAAACGACAACGTCGTAGAAATTGGAAACTTAAAGAACTTGAAAGAGATAGAGAAAACATGGATACAGATGATGAAAGGTCTCACTTTTTTCTGTCAAACTTTTCATGTAGTCTCAGGGAAATCCTTATGTGAAATGTTTGTGATTTTCATATTACATGGAAAATCACAGAATTGATTTTTCTTTTATATTCATAATGTTGATTAAATGAGTATAAATATATAATGTCATTAATAGGGTAGTGTTTTTTCTGGGTTATGACATTAAAGAGTATTACTGAGACCAGAGTGGTAGTACAGCAGGAAAGGCATTTGCCTTGCATGCTGTCGACCTGAGTTCAATCCCTGGCATCCTATGAGTCCGCAGAGCACCACAGGAGTAATGCCTAAGCTCTGCCAGGTATGGCCCAAAGCCAAAAAACAAACAAAAATCAATAATAGTATCACTATTAACAATTTCTTAGAATATAGCAGGTACTAAATGAGTACTTATGGCTTAGGATCAAAAAACAGTTTGTTCATGAGGCTAGAGATACAGTACAATGCACAGGATGCTTGCCTTGCTTGTGCTTGGCCCAGGTTTAATATCCAGCACGCATGTGGTCTTCCAGGCTCTGCCACAAGTATCAACTTGAGCACTGCTGGGTGTGGCCAAAAGCAAAAAACAAAACAGTTCATTGATAGCAAATATGCTGTTGTTTTTAAATAACTTAGTTGAGAAGTGAAGATATGGAAAGGGGATGGTTTAAAATGTGAAGTTATGAGGCTGTTGAAACCTTGATTTCGTGTCAGTGATATAAGTCTAAACCTGGAGCAATGGTAAAAAAGGTTTCCTTATCAAAAAGGAAAAGAGAAAAAATCCTGTCAGTATTCAGTAACCGATTTTGATTATAATATATTTTAAGATTTTCTATTTGAAACAGGTGTTAGCAGCACCTTCATACTTTATAAAGATGAAATTTTGTTATAAAAAGCTTGTTTTTAACTTTTTACATTTTAAATATGTGCGTGTGTGTATTAATTTAGTCACCATGATTTACAGAGCTGTTGATAATAGTTTCAGAAATACCGTATTCCAGCTACAAACCCAACACCGGTGCAGCGTCCCTCCCCCAGGATTCCTAGGTTTCCTCCCACTCCCCAGCTTCAGGTTCATTAATACAGTTTGGGACCCATGTTCATAATAGTTTTGGCTCTAATGATTTTGATGTATACAGTTAGCTCACCTCTGCTGCACCAAAGTATTCAAGGAAGATGAAATATTTAAATGTTTTTTATCTTTTATAGGCACTACCAAGATTTTCTTGAAGATCTTGAAGAAGATGAGGCAATTAGGAAAAATGTCAACATTTACAGAGGTTGGTTGTATGCCAGTGCTTTAAGTTAGTATCTTTTGGGGCTGGAGTGATAGCACAGATAGCACAGCGGATAGGGCGTTTGCCTTGCACGAGGCCAACCCGGGTTTGATCCCAGCATCCCATACGGTCGATCCCCTGTGCATCGCCAGGTGTGACCCAAAAAGCAAAAAAAAAAAAAAAAAATTAAGTTAGTATCTTTTATGTAGAGATATTACTTTGTTAAATGTTGCATAGCATACATTTATATGAGTAATTTGAGTAATTTGCAGATACAATCAGATTATATAGTAGTATAGTACTGGTTGTCAGTATTTGCTTATCTATTTATTTGAAATCCTCCAGATGCAACCATTCCTGTGGAGAGTGACACTGATGATGAAGGAGCACCTCGAATTAGTCTGACAGAGATGCTTGAAGACCTTCACATTTCCCAAGATGCTACTGGTGAAGAAGGTGCATCAATGATGACTCAGTGAGATTCCCATGGTTTCACATCTGTGAGGTTAGGATGTGTACAGAATTACATTTGCTGTCAGTTCCATCTCTGCCTTCATATGAAGGAGAAAGTTCACTTTCAACAAATATGACCTGGTGCATTCATTCAAAAACACTGCAAAATGTTGATTGATGCCTTTGAGGTTTTAGGTAACAAAAGATTATGAAGAATGTAACTATTGCAGATATTTTTGGCCATTTAACAATGGAGTGGTGTCCGTTCGCTGCTGCTGCTTTTGTTATAAATATGTTTTTGGTGTCTGTTCAGGGGTTGTTTCTAGCAGTACTGGGACAGATTTGGTACCAGGCACTACACCAGCATGCAAAGAATACATTCATTTAGAGCTCTCCCATGCCCTCCTTTTGTTCTTTATGAGATACTAGGATTTCACTTACTATAGCATTGGACTATAGCATTGGATTTGAAGTTCAGAAGTCTGGGCCTGGGAGATGGATGTAGGGACCAGAGTGCTCGCTTTGTGTGCAGGAACACACCTTGCATGGTCATGGCACCTCCAAGAGCTGCTCCTATGCATCCAGAGCCTGGAGTAGCCCCTGAGCACCAGAGACTCTGGGATGCTTTTAGAGGTCACCTAAATTTTCAAACATAAAACAAGCTTTATGGTTTTTTTAAATATCAGTTGCTTTTGTAAAAGAGCATATGAAGAATCATTTTTAATATAACTTGTGTACTTTGATGCTCTTTTAGATCATTTTTATGTCCTTAGGATAGGATGTTCAGCAGAAAAGTTAATGTTTTATTTGTAATGTTAACATCTTCAAAAACCATTGAACTAGGGGCATTCTGATTTTTTTTTTTTCCAGAAGAAAATGTATTTCCCTTGAACTAGGGGTGTTCTGATTTTTCATGAAGAAGAAAATATGTTTAAAATATTTGTTGATTTCTAGAAAACCTAGAATAATTACAAAAGATTAAACTGCTTGTATTTTAGTTTTGCCTGCCCAGCAGATTAGGATGTTAGTTGCTTTTGTCATAAAATTGTCTTGAAAACTTTCGAGGATAACTTGAACAAGTTTTCGTTACTCTGAACATATCACAAAAAGCTTATTGGAATCTAATTTATACTTGGTGAAGGAGTAAAAATTATCTTTGCTTTATTAGACAATAAATTGGGATTTGAATAAGAAATGCGTTCCATCTTTGAGAAGGTGCTGGATTTTTGGTGTCCTAAGAATG
Source organism: Sorex palustris (assembly GCA_028565675.1). Taxonomy (NCBI): domain Eukaryota; kingdom Metazoa; phylum Chordata; class Mammalia; order Eulipotyphla; family Soricidae; genus Sorex; species Sorex palustris. The sequence goes on along the minus strand of JAOXYA010139282.1, from coordinate 1,001 downwards.
GAGGATTAAGGTACTATTTCTGTAAGCAAGATCTTAGTTCCTAAGTATGTCAGAATGAAGAACCATTTAATAAATTCTATGTCTACCACTAAATTGAGCAAGTTCTGAATAGAATATTTTCCTTTTTTAAGAAGACTGCACTCCCCAAGGTCTAAACTCTCTCTGGTAGCTCTTTTTCTGTCTGCATACTTCATTTATGGCCTCCACTTCACCTGTATCAAGATATTTAAATATTTAAATAAATATTTAAATTTTTATTTTTATTGAGGTTACATTGTTTTATGTAATTGTCCCTGTCTGGTGTACTTTTTTAGTACTTCAGGTGATCAGAATATGCATGTTATCCACTTGCCGTATCCTTCTGCCAGATCTGTGTTAAAACATCTTTCTCCTTTTTATGTCCTTGACTGTCCTTGAAGTTATTGCATCACTGTCATATCTAAGTGTTACGCAGTTCTCTAAAGTAAATTTATATGTAGTATTTGTCATAGGATTTTTCCAGTGAATGATATTTCCCACTCTTGTTTTTGATGTCATATTTTCATGAAGAACAAACCTGTTAGCTGAAAGAAGATGATGAACACATATAGGAATTCAGTTAAGGAAAAGTCATTTGCTTACCCAGCTAGACCACCGTGATAAATGCGTCATTTCAGAGTACAGTTCCTAAGCTTTTGGGTTCCCAAATATCTTGTTGAGGTGGCAAAGTTATGATTTGGTAATGCTGGTATTAAATTTGCAAGAAGCTGATTTATAATCTAAGTCTTCTTGTAAATTTGAGTAATTTCTAAGTCAGTTTGTAGCCAGATCTGTCTATAGTTGAAGCTGCTGTTTTATATGCAGAAATCATCAGGATACAGGAGAGAGTTATGTGTGTAACTCAGATATTTCACAGTCTGTCTGTCGCACTGTCCTCCCGTTGTTCATCAATTTGCTCGAGCGGGCCCAATAACGTCTCCATTGTGAGACTTGTTATTATGTTTGGCATATCGGATTCATCA
>JAOXYA010139257.1:0-10135 GCA_028565675.1 Sorex palustris | reverse complement strand
AGGGACAAATGGAGACGTTACTGGCGCCCGCTCGAGCAAATCGACGACTAACGGGAAGTTAAGTGATTAAGTGAACATCATATCTGTTTTGACCATTATAATTCCTGCTCTCAGCACAATGGTTGACATTGCAGATTAATGGCAGATGTTGCAGGAAGGTCGTAATGCTTAGGACTGTATTTTTTACTTTTGTGAAACAATGTCAGCACACAATCATATAATCACATTGCCATAATTCCTGGGTTTTCTTTTAAACAATATTGAGGGTTGGACTACACCTGGAAGTGTTCAGTGGGTTCCTCCTGGTTCTGTGTTAAGGTGTGACTAGCTGTACACTGTGCTTAGGATCTAGCTACAGTGGGTTGCATTCAAGCCTTACCCACTTTATTTTTTTTTAAATTTTAAAAAAATGTTTGCTTTTTGGGTCACACCGGTGATGCACATGGGTTACTCCTGGCTCTGCATTCAGGAATTACTCCTGGGGGGTGCTTGGAGGACCATATGGGATGCTGGGAACTGAACCTGGGTCATCCGCGTGCAAGGCAAATGCCCTTACCTGCAGTGCTATCACTTCAGCCTCTGCCTACCCACTTTAATATTTCTTTGGTCTCAGAGTCCCAGGTTTTGGATTAACTCTTTAACTTTTAAGCTCTGTCATTTTTTCAAGGAATGTTAGAAATATTCTTTTGTTCACTTACTCTCTTCAAAATATTTTTTTCTTAAGAAATCAGACTGGAGGATATTCAATTAATTACCACATCTTACAAGGTTTTTAGCTTTTCTTTTAAGGTAAAGACGTGCAGCATTATGATTATTAAGCAGTTTGTTTCACTACTATACAAGATTCAAAACCACAAAGTTATGTCGATATAAATGTAAACATTTTGTGAATATAAATTGAAACATAAAATGCAAAATTTCCAAATGCTATGTCGGTGTAAAATGTGTATTCTGATTCTCAGTCCAGCTTTTGTGTTTGAAGCAAGAGTTGGCTAGAGCTTCAGGTAGCTGGAGGAAACAATCTGCTGCTGTCTTTTAAAAAAATGTGTTTCTTGGGGTTGGGATACCTCAATGTGCTGGAGTGCACGCATTATTTCTAGGACCATATAGTTCACTGGGCATAGCCCAGAATACCAAGTCAGGAGCAGTCCCTGAGCATCTTCATGTGTGACCCCCTAAAACAAACTAACCAACAACAAAAAGTATGTTTTCAGCTTTCCTACCCAAGAGGATGCTATCTGTGTAGGCAGACTCTCTGCACATTTACTCATAAGTATATGAATTTAACAAATGTCTAAATGTACATTATTTAGACATTCAACCTCTATCAGCTTCAGATCCAAAGACATAAGTGAGAACACAGAGGTGATAAAAAGTGAATCGATGGCAAATACAATTAGCAAATATGCCAGCTATCATTCTTTAGTTATTCAAGGAGGAATTGCAAGTCCTGCATGAAATTGGCTCATTTCAGATTACTATTACAAGGGTCCCTGCTTGAGTTTATTATCTTTGTGTTTATTTTTGTGCCACACCTAGCGATGCTCAAGGGTTACTACTGGCTCTGTGCTCAGGAATTACTCCTGGCAGTGCTCAGGGGATTATATGAGATGCTAGGATCAAACAAACGCATGTTGACCATGTGCAAGGCAAGCACCCTACCCACTGAACTATCTCTCTAGTCCTATTATATTTTATATAGTATATCTATTATGATTAGGCTCATAGAGAATGTGAAAAAACTATGGCAAAGCCTACAGTATCAACAAACACAAGGAACAGAGATTAAATCCTAGCAATGGGAAATTCACTGATCAAAAATACAAATTCAATGAATTGTGAGCAGATTGAATCCTTGTTGTAAGTTAACTGGTACTCAAAGTCCTTGGAAACACTTCCAGGCAAGATAATTCTTTGTTCATGGGAGTGTAACAATGCAAGACCCTTAATACCCTTTTGTGTGATAAGTGAAAAAATTTTCTGATGACTTATAATGAGCCCTTTTAGACTCAACTAGTGGGAGACTAAAGCACTGTGGTAGATGTTTTATTTGTATATTTAGTATAGGATCGTTCTATATTTTGAAATACTAGGTGTTCATCACATCCTTTCAATAACCACTTTAACTGTGTGAAAGAGCCTCTGGAAATAATAAAACTAAGATTGCACCTAATACCTTGTCCAGAATAAATCAAATGATAAAGTGAATTTTTAGATATAGAAGATATGGTTGATTTATGAACATTTAATATTTATGACAGTTTTGCTTTGCATGTATTTGGTCATAGTTAAACAAAAGTGGTCTGTTCTAATTTTAAATGTATGTGTACACAGTTTGTGTTTTCCTGAATTTGTGTTATTTGCTTTCTCAACCTCTTTAACATAGCAGGCATGGTATCTCAACAAAATAAGTGACATCATTGTAAGCTAGTGCCAGTTGGCTCAAATCACATATTACTCAGCTCTATAAAAGTCAAAAAGAAAAACATGAGGTTGCTAGTTACTGAGAATTAATTAGAAGTCCCATTACATCTTTTGATAATTTTCTTGATGCCAATAGACTGGTAAATAATTAAATACTTGTGACTATCATGCTTAGTCTGAGACTTTTAATTTTATGTAGAAAAAATCCACACCCGAGACAAGACCCACTTTTCCAGTGTCTACCATGGATACTGGTATCCAAACAATAATAATAACTCAACAGACACTTTAGCTTTTGGTGCCAAAGAACAAGATAAGCAAGTCTAAAAACTGTAGGCACTGTCCAAAGAAGCAACAAAATGTGCAGGACCAAATCCAGACTACTTTTACCTAGTGCTAAAAATTGAGAGGCTTCTTTTACACATGGTCCTTATCACTAGGAAGCAGGCTCCTGTATTAATGAAAATTGGTGCTATGCCATTTCAGGATATTTATAGCCAATGTCATAAAAAATGGTATCCTTGTTGAAATGGTTCTGTCTTATATCATGACAATCCAATCTCTAAGGGTATGAAAAAGAGAGTTCTGAGATTAGTTTCCATTACATAATTAAGATTTTCCCATTAATAGAATGAAAAATAGAAGTGACTCTTTTTAAGATATTTGGATTTTGTTGTAAATATGACTCTATACTAAATCCTTCCTTACTGTTTCACAATAATGACATTAAAAGGCTTTAAAATAATGGTAATGATTATTTTGCAAAAATTTTGTAAAAATGTAATTTATTCATGACAAGTTATTTTTAGAATATACTATCAGGCTGAGAGATAGCACAGCAGGTAGGGCATTTGCCTTGCACATGGCTAACCCAGGTTTGATTCCACCATCCCTCTCAGAAAGCCCGGCAAGCTACCGAGATATCCCGCCTGCATGGAAGAGCATGGCAAGCTCCCTATCATGTATTCTATATGCCAAAAACAGTAACAACAAGTCTCACAATGGAGATGTTACTGGTGCCCACTCGAGCAAATTGGTGAACAACAGGAGGACAGTGCTACAGTGCTACTATCGAGGCCATATTATTTTTTTGTTGTTTTGGTTCAAGCACTGCTCAGAAGGTGCAGGAATCCTTCTTGGGGATTCTTGGCCAACCCAGCTGCCAGTTCAATGTGAGGGTATGAGGTACTGCTCCGCCCTGTGTTGCCAGAGATTATTACTCAGGCCAATCTGGCATGCTGGGGCTTCCACAGCCAGAGGTAGCATTCCAAAGTTATACCAGATATTGCTAGAGAGCCAAGGGGTGCTGGGATTTAAACTGGGACTGAAGGTGATGCAAGGCAGACACTTTAACCCCTCTACCACCTCTTTGGCTCCTATATATGAATTCTTGAAAGGAGTACCCTGAAGGTTGATATTGAATCGAATTCTTCCTTCATGGAACTTCTAAAGAAACAGATATTATCAGATGCTATCTGATAATCACACACATTTCTAAACACATAAATACATTGTGCTAAGCACTATGAAGGAAAAGGAGATGTTGCTATAAGAATATAAAATCAGGTATTTCTAGCACGTTGAGGCCTGCCTAGGTGTGCCCCAAAGCCAGCAGCTGGGCAGCAGCAGAGACCACTGATACAATTTACAAGGTTGGGACTTCTGGAAACTTCAGGTTAGCAGGTAGAGGAGGGGTGGGGGGCTATGGGGTCGCCCTAGTTTTAGTGGCAGTTAGTTAATCTCCTCCAACATATTCAACTACAAGTTAGCCTCTTATTCAGAACTTACTAGGGCAGCTTGAACACCCCACCTATATTAGGCTAAGAGTCCATTAGCCCCTACCCCAATCAACATTCCCGCCAAGAAACATGAAAGCAACATTGAGTGTAAGAATCCAAACTGCAAAGGTCACAATAAGAATAAAGAAGTGCTTATCTGAGCAAGGATTGTCTTATCTGGTCTAGGAATAAGTAGCATTTTTTTGTCTAAGAAAAGTTATATGTAAATGAGACACTCTAAGAGTTAACAAAGCAAACGGAGGAAAGAAAATTATGTGTAGGGCTCATTACATGCACAGCTCTTGAGAAGTGAAGAGAATAAAAAGTTGATGGGGAAGCTAGTCGGTAGCCAGGACCAGTAGGGCTTAAGAAGCCAAAATAAATCCCTGAAACTTCAATGTTAGAGCAATGGGTGCCAATGAAGAAGACATTTAGATAACACATTTGTGTCCTTAAGAAAAAAAAATTTACTTGGCAAAGTAAACACCCAACAAGATCAGGGTGTGGTCTCTATGTTTACCTCTCCCAGCAATCTCATTCATATCTGTGAAAAATCTAAAACCTGGAACTGTATCCTGCTCTTACTATGAGAGTTGTTCAGAAGCATAGATTTGATTATACACGGTGACCAACACAGTTTCATGCATTCATTTAAGAAAGAACATTTCCAATAGGGACCTAAAACTCTCAGTTGGTCAATAGTTCAGAAAAGGCGAAGAATTGTATAGTATTATCTGGGACTTCATTTCATCAACCTAATGTTGGAAGAGGCAGTGAGCGGCTTACAGTGTTACAATGCTTAGAGGTAAAACAAAATATAGGATTTGTTTCACTCCTGCCATTAACAAATTGTTGTCCCAGGAGAGCAAATGGGTAATTTGTTCCAATGGAAAACAGGGAACACGCAGCTCTCAAGAGGTCTGAACTCGGAAACAGAAGGACTCTGACTTAGAATCAGGAGATGTGGTTGAGTGGATAATGAGTATCAGGCTTCCTTGAAGGACAAGGACCCGACAATACTCTTGTACTATTAATGTGCCCTGTCCTCAGTACTAAGATTGTTTTGAAGTTCTTTTACTCCTAAAAACTGTTTCTTTCCCAAAGATCCTCTGATTCTATTTTGACCCTTCCATTTCTCTGAGCATTTCTCTTCTATTCTTTAGTCTCTCTTCTGCTCCTTTTATTCATTTTTCCATTAATCTTCCCATCCTTCCTCCCTATAGTTCTTCATTCCTTTCTTATATTATTAAACCCATTTTTATTGAGGTATCGGGATTTGCAATGCTGTTAATCATATTTTTATGTACATATCATGCCAATATCATACCAGAGAACCCACTTCCCTCTACCAATGTCCTAAGGACACCCATGCCCCTCCATGTAAGACCAGATCTAGGACAAAATCTTCAGTTCTGATGCCTTTGACCACTTGTGGTTATCTTACTATTTTTTTTTAAATCTCACTTTGGGAACGGTGTCTTTAAAACAATTTATTTTTTACTGTGCATGGGGTCTGGAGCGATAGCACTGCGGTAGGGAGTTTGCCTTGCACGTAGCCTGCCCAAGCTGGGTTCAATTCCTCCGCACCTCTCGGAGAGTCCAGCAAGCTACCAAGAGTATCTCGTCCACGCGGCAAACCTGGCAAGTTACCCATGACATATTCAATATGCCAAACATAGTAACAACAAGTCTCACAATGGAGACGGTACTGGGCCCGCTCCAGCAAATTGATGAACAATGAGAGGACCATGACCATGACCGTGATGACATTGACACACATATAGTTGAATAGAGCTAATCTCCTGAAATTCCACAAAACTGTCAATCAACAAGTAGATAAAATATAATTCTTTCAAAAATTATATTTTAGTATTAGAGGTACATAAATTAAAAAATAGTATTATAAATAATTATCTGCTAATATATTTAAAATTTAAATGAAATAGGTAGCACTGCACTGTAGCACTATCCTCCCATTGTTCATCGATTTGCTTGAGCAGGCCCAGTAACATCTTCATTGTGAGACTTGTTACTGATTTTGGCATACTGAGTACATCACACGTTGCGGTAACTTGCCGGGCTCCCCTAGAGGGGTGGAAGAATGGAATTGGGCTCGGTCAGGTCGGCCAAGTGCAAGGCAAACGCCCTACCATCGTGCTATGGCTCCAGTCAAGTATCTCTCTGGATGCAAAAAAACAGCTGATCAGACATAGAACATTTTATATCAATGAAATGTTAATTTGTTATTTAAAAGTGTATAAAATCACCTAACAAGTTAGGAGTAAATAAATCTTAATCTAGTCAAAGGCAAACATAAACACCATGAGTATCATACGCAATGATACTGCATGCTGGGAAATTTGCCTTTTAATTTTAAGAAACTGCTTTAAAGCTTTTTGTAAAACTGTTTTCAAGGCAATATATTCCCTAAACTATTGCCAGCTGGCCCATGAAACTCTGTATAATTCCTCTTCCAAATGTGAATGATAATTTATCTGGATAGAGTATTCTTGGTAAGGTCTTCATTTCATTGTGTTTTTGTACTATATACTTTCATTGTCTCTGGCAACTAGAGTCTAATTTGATAGATAGGCTATGAGTCTTATCTACTTTCCTTTGTGTGTAAGTTCCTTTTTTGACATTGCTTTCAATTTTATGGTTCTGTATTTGCATTTTGTCATTCTGAACACAAAGTGTTTTAGAGCTTTCTTAGTTGAATCTATTTTAACTGGGACCCTTCAACTCTGGGGAAAAAAATTAAATTAATTTTTAAAAATTGAATCACAGTGAAATATACAGTTACAAAATTGTTTATGATTTGGTTTCAGTCACATAATGTTCCAAAACCCAATTCCTTCACCAGTGTACATTTCCCACCACCAATGTTCCCAGTTTTCTTCCTGCTCTGTCTCTATGACACGTACTTTCCTTCTCTCTCTCTCTCTCTCTCTCTCTCTCTCTCTCTCTCTCTCTCCCTAACTCTTTTGGCTTATGGTTTGCAATAAAGATACTGAGGGGTTATGTTTGTTCCTTTACCTACGTTTAGCACACAGTTCTTACCCAGAGTGATCATTTCCAACTATCTTTGTCATGGCGGTCCCTTCTCTATTTCAACTGCCTTTCCCCCCACAGCACTTGAAGCTAACTTCCAACCATGGACCAATCTTCCTGGCCCTTGTTTCAATTGTACTTGGGTGTTAGTCTCGTATTATGTTTTTTTAATCCCACAAATGAGTGCAGTAATTCTGTGTCTGTCCTTTCGCTTCTGACTCATTTGACTCTTCCTCTTCTTTGCTGTGTGACTTGCTAAATGTTCTAAAACCTTCTGTAGCTTCACTAATTATCTATGAAGTGCAGATGCTGGTTGTGATCTCTTTCTCTCTTTCTCCCTCCCCCCCACCCTTTCCATGCCCCCTCTGTTCCTTGCTGCAGAAGGTGTGATCTTGGGACCATAATGGCGCATGGTAGGGACTCAACATTACACTTATTTCTTGCTCCCCATTGTTTTGCTTCCACAGTGTGCAGGCACCTGGAATGTTTTACTGCCCTGCCTCCCTTGACTTCCATCATTTTCTCTAACTAGAACAGTTATTAATGTTTCCTTTATGTCAACCACTTATATCTGTTCACACAAACTTTGGAATAGATGAATGCATTAGGGTATAGGGAGGTTAACTTGTTAGGAAAATTTTTATTCCTTCTTCTAGTTAGAAATAATTAGAACTGAAATTAAAAACTAAGTTTGACTCCAAAGAACATGAACTTTCATCAAACACATTAGTAGCAATAATCCATTAACTTCTGTCCTCCAGAATGTTGATTACTGAAACAGTTGTGAAATTTCAGGGCAATTGTTCAGGAGCGGTCGTCCAGTGAGGGGTCAGGGCCAATCTGGCTTGAGACTCAGCTGACTTCTTTTGGGTGAGGACTGCAGAAAGGAGAAAGAAGATGTCATTTTATGAGATTAATTTGTTTTTAATTTAAAAATTGGCACTTAAATTTGCTAGCTTTTATTAGCAACATTAAAGAGCTTAATTAGAGAGAGGGTTAAGACTTAATTTATTCAAACTCAGCTTTAGTTTATAAAGTAGAGTAAGTTTCTCTCTTTAAATGTTACTGTAAAAACCCATCACGAAAGGCTGAGCTGGATTCTTCTCTGTGTAATAAGCATACTATGTCGACCATTAGTTGCAAGCATATTCTAGAGTAAGTGGCTCTTCCAACATATGTCATCGACTACTTTCAGTAGTCAAAATTTAAATGGCCAAAGGAATGAAAGCAAACCAGAGTAAACTAAAACATTACACAAGCAACATAATTTTGTTAGCCTCTCACTTTTCTTCTCTTTGTTTCTCTCCAGGAAATGTCTGGTTTCTTTTTTATAAAGAGGAAAGACTATTATACTTGCTAGTTATTTTGAGCCTATACATAATGGATAAAGCTTGTTTATTTAAATAGACATATTGAAGTTCACTCATTTGTTCATCATCAGATACCTATTTGTGACTTTATTTCAGTCCTCTATAAACTTTCTGTTTATGAGCCCTGCATAGGCTACTCATGGCACTGGAGAGAAAGAAGGAGTGATTGCCAAAGAATTTATAGAAATCAAGCTCTGAGGTTGGAGAGAATAAGTGTGAGGGCATGGAGAGTCTGAAGAGAAAGTGCAGAGGCTGGAGGAGGGGGGTGGGCATCAAGACTATACCCCTTAATTCAAACTGTTTCACAAATAACAGGCATTCAAAGTTTTTTTTAAAAATTTTTATTAGTGAAACACCATGAGGAACAGTTGTAGACTTACAAATTTTTGTGCTTGGGTTTCAGTTATACAATGATTGAATACACATCCCTCCACCAGTGCCCATTCTCCACCACCACCAGTCCCAGTATCCCTCCCAACCCCCTTCCCCCCATCCCACCCTACCACTGTGGCAGGGCATTCCCCTCCGTTATCTCTCTCCTTTTGAGTGCTGTGGTTTTCAATAGCAATACTTTTAAAAGAATATTTTTACAGTGGATCTTTACTTCTCACCTTTATTTATTTATTTATTATGAATTTATTTATTGAATCATTGTGAGAACAGTTACAAAGCTTTCGGGATTAAATCTCAGTCATACGATGATGAAATACCTGTCCCTTTACCAATGCCCATTTTCCACCACCAAAAACCCCAGTATACGCCCCATCCCACACTGTCCCCCTACCTGTGGAGCAGAAGATTTCCACATTACTCTCTTCTCTCTCTCTCTCTCTCTCTCTCTCTCTCTCTCTCTCTCTCTCCTTTGATTTCATTCAATATTTTGATCCCAGACCCACTATTATTTTTGGGATTTTGTCTCAACACTCAGATCTGCTGAAAAGCAACCATAGACAATTTGTTTTCTACTGCTGGTTATGAATAACATATGATGTTATGCGGCCGCAGTACTGGCTGCATGATTTTGGAATTCCGATATTTTAACAATTAAATCTGGCGGGATTTTTACCAAAACCTGCTGGGTTCCGAAATTTGTTCCTGAGTCTCATGAGGCAATGCATGTCTCATCACTGCGGGCCCAAACCTGACTGTTCAATGGCCTCTGGAGGATGACAGCCACCGAGCCGCCAGGGGAAAGCAGGTAGAGGGACAACACTCTTCCCCCCACTGGGGTGGCCCAGTGACAGCAACCTACTGTGGGGTCCAGACGCATTTCTGCCAAAAGCCGCTGGGTTTCGAGATTTGTTTCTGAATCTCTGGGATCATGGCCATTAAGTAGTTCAATCAGGAACCAGAGAGGCCATGCCTCCAATTATATTGCTGAACCATAGGTGGTTTGTGCGTGTGTTTTCCACATACCTAACTTTTGGCTATTTATTTTCTTGGTAAACTTTGCCCCAAGTTTTTCGGGTCTGGCCAAAGGCACAGCAGCAATTTTGGGGTATCTGGAAGTCT
>JAOXYA010139239.1:0-10135 GCA_028565675.1 Sorex palustris | reverse complement strand
TACTCCTGGCAGTGCTTGGGGGACCATATGGGATGCTGGGAATCGAACCCAGGTTGGCTGTGTGCAAGGAAAAAGCCTGACCCACTATACTACCACTCCAGCCCCTGGTGATGTCCTTCTTGATGTGGAATATTAGACCGTGCAAAGTGAGCACAGATCGCTGCATGGGTCAGTAATAGCCTTACTGTGCTGGTGTCTATCTTTGCCAGCAGAATCATCTGGGTCTTGGCCTTGAGTTTATTTAACAGGAAAAAGTGAAAGAGATAAATAAGAGGAAATGCCTTGTTTTACACAAAACAATGCCTCTTCCCTTTTACACCATTATAGGTTACCCAAAAGTCAGTTTCTTATACATGATCTGAGGGCCCTGGATTACATAAATTATTCTAAGTGTCTTCATGGATGGGCAACACATTTTTTCTAGGGTTAGAGCTTTAATTTTACCTAACCTCCAAGGGATCTTTAATGCCCACCCAACCTCCCAATCCTTATGGAGTTGTTAATTTGTTAATTTAGGAAAGACTTAAGTGACTAAGCAAAGCACAGTATTAGAAGCTAGGTATAGGTGCTCCTATCCCCTTAAAAAATATTAAGCATCTCCCCATGTAGAAGAGCATCTAGAAAGCTGCTCCTGAGCTTGTCTGCCCAGTCTAACTCTGCTTTTCTGTTTTATTTTGTTTCATTTGCAACATTCCCGCCCCTCCTTGGTATTACCATTTCTAGTCTTTAATATTCTCCAGATACAATATGAACTTTCAAAAATCAGAGATCCTCTTGCTACTCACTAACTCAGTGGCATCCAATAGAACATCCTTGGACAATGGTTCTAAATCTTCACTTCAAAGTGGTGGCCATGTCTGAGCCCTGAGCACCTAGTATAACTGAAGAAATGGACCTGTTTTATTTAAATTTAGCTAACTTTATTTTCATTGGCTTTATGTGCTCCCTATTAGTAAACTAATTCTCATCACAACATTCGCTTTGTTCCAGTGATGTGTTTAGAGAGTGAGAAATTCTACTGTGCATCGGACATTCAGCTCTTCAAATGAAGGCCCCCAAAGCATGTGTTAAAACTGATGCCATGTGAGAAAAAAAAGTTTTTTTCCTTTGCTTTTGGGTCACACCCCAGGGATGCTCAGGGGTTATGCCTGGCTCTGCACCAGAAATTACTCCCGGCCCTTCTTGGAGGACCATACGGGACTTGAACTTGGGTTGGCTGCGTGCAAGGCCCTACCCGCTGTACTATCGATCCGGCCGGAGAGTACTTTTATAATATAGACATTTAGAAGTTTTCTCCAAAGAACTGTATATTCATTTTGATTTCACCTTTTAAATTTCGTCTTTTAATTTTGATTTGTTGATATTTTTTCCAACACCCTCCTTCTTCCAAGTACCACTACAGAACAGAGAATTATGAGCTACCAACCAAACCCTGAAAAGGTCTTTGGTTTACAAAGTATCTCAAGTTCTCACTCTTCATTGCTCCAGACAAAATTTATATTAGGCAGATGGAGTCCATTAAGGAGATCAAACTTAATGATGTAGTTGACTGAGTAAGATTCAACAGTCTAAATACATTGAAGTTTTTTCAGCTATTAAAATGAGAGATTATTTGCATGGTGGTATGGAAAGAATTAACTTGCTTTTAACTAACAAATTGTTTTAACAATTATTTTAATGTCAACTACATTATTTGTAGCCTTCAGTATGCACTAAGTGTTAAACACAGGCAACGTTAGAAAAAAAAACACGCCTAAAAAAATTCTACAATTATATAAACATACCTAGAACATCTTAAAATAGCAACCAGCAAATGAAAAAAAAATTTTTTTCCTTTTTGGGTCACACCTGATGATGCACAGGGGTCACTCCTGGCTCTGCTCTCAGAATTTACCCCTGGCGGTGCTTAGGGGACCATATGGGATACTGGGATTTGAACCCGGCTCGTCCGCATGCAAGGCAAACACCCTACCTGCTATGCTATGGCTCCAGCTCCTGGAAAACTTTTAAATTAAAACCTTTTCTTTAAAACCAGGGCAGTGTCTTCAGTTATTTCATGCACTATACAAACTATGTTAAGGGAAAGAAATGCCTCAAGTATTCACTCAATTTTGCATCACTGACTACTTCTCATACATTTTGCTACTTGCTAATTTTTCTGAGAATCACAAAACAGATTCCAAGGCTAAGCGAAAATAAAAAGTGAAAAGCACATTGAAGCACATCACAGCACATCACAGCACAATGCTGAAGAAAATAAAAATGAGAAAATGCACCAGGAAGGGCAGCAAAACAATGCCATGTCTTCTTACCTCATCTTGGGACTATTTTAAAATATTTTTTGGAACAAAACAAAAGTAGAAAGCAAAAACATCAGACAGGGAAAAAAAGAAAAAAAATGTTTGAATGAGTTACACATCTAATGTAGTCTTTCTTAAATGTTACACTCAGAATATGATACTTGGTAATATTATCACAATTATTTTAAAATGAATATCAGCTTTATGGTTCTTTAAAATCGTGCCTCTGAGCATAACATCAATTGCCAATGTAAAAAAATGAGTCACATATAATAGCCACAAATAATAATGATGCAATCAAAATTAGAAGTGCGAAATTCTTCGCACTGTGTCTTGATTAAAAAATGAGAAAATTTTCTGGTTTCATATTTCACTTCATGTCAGCTGCTACAATTTTCTCTATGTGATTTGACTGATTTATAGAACACGTGATATATGCTCAAAGGGAGAGAAGATGCTGGTTATTAGATTGCAAAAGCTACAGAAACTCAAAATAAAATCTTTCTTGCAGATCCTTTAAGATTTCACATATTTTTATTTGTAACTTATTGCTACCTGAAACTTTATGGATATTTAACTATGTTCCCCCTTTTACAATGGCATCTATAGCACAGAAAGAGTTTAAGCTCCCGCCAGGAGTAACTCCTGAGTGCAGAGCCACCTGAGTGCAGAGCCAGGAGTAACCACTGTGCATCGCCGGATGTGACCCAAAAACCAAAATAAAAAAAAGAAAATATAAAAATTAATCAACTGTATCGCTGTATGTCTATGGGCTAACCATGAATATATGATTTTTCAGTATAAAAACACAAGCGGGGCCCAGAGACCTGGTCTAGGAGGTGAAGTGCTTCCCTTGCATGCAGCTGACCCAGATTCAACCCCTGGATCCATATGGTCCCCTGAGCACTACCAGGAGTGATTCCAGGAGTGAGCCAGGTGGCTCCCTGAGCACTGTCACGGTAACTCCTGATCACAGTGCCAAGAATAGCCTCTGAGCAGGTGCGTCCCCAGCCCCCCACAATTTAACAAGGAAAAATGTTCTTGACAAACATTCAAAAATACAAGAAACCAAGAGAGCCAGAAAGATAGTACAGGAGGGAGGACGCTTGATTTACACATGGCTGACCAGGGTTCAATCCCCAGCACCCTATAAGATCCCCCAAGCACCAACAGGAGTGATTCCTGAATGCAAAGCCAGTAGTAACCCCTGAGAGCACCACCAGATGTGGCCCAAAAACAAACAAACAAAAAACCCAACATGTTTTATATGTTAAAAACAATTCCCGGCCCCCTTAGGGCTGGAGCTATAGTACAGTGGGAAGGGTGTTTGCTTAGTACATGGCCAACCCAGGTTCGATCTCCAGCATCCTATATGATCCCCTGAGCACCACCATGATTCCAGGAGTGAATCACGAGTAGCCCCCGAGCACCACTAGGTGTGGCCCAAACACAAAAATAAACATAAAACCCTAAGTAAATGAATATAAATACCATAGTAGTCCTACATAGTCCTACTCAAGAAAATAAATATGCCAATTCTCCCCAAGGTATATAGGTTAAATATAATTCCTATCAAAATAGTGCCACGATTCTAAACAAACGAAGACAAAACTATTCTGAACTTTCTATTTAAAAAAAAAAATAACAAAGGGCCAAAACAACTTTGTTGGTTTGAGTTTTTTTTTCCTGCTTTTTTTGTGTCACACCCGGTGATGCTCAGGGGTTACCCCTGGCTTTGCACTCAGGAATTACTCCTGGCAGTGCTTTGGGGACCATGTGGGATGCTGGGAATCGAACCCGGGTCAGCAGCATGCAAGGCAAACGCCCTACCTGCTGTACTATCGCTCCAGCGCCCCAAAAGAACTTTAAAAAAAGTAGGAAGACTCAGTCCTCGTGGTTTGAGTCTGACTGTGTCAGCTACAGCAATCAAGACCGTCGTTATGGTGGGACAGGGGTGCCATGAAGTGGAGAACTCAGACCTACGTCAACTCACCTCCGAAGCTGGGAACAACACTTCAAAAGCAGGTCAGGGAAGGAGCACATGGCAAAGCAAGGGGTAAGACAGCCATAGGCAAAACCCAGTAATAATCAACCTAAATCTAACAGCTCCAGAAAAGATGAACTCAGCATGCATCATAAACTCAAGTGCCAAACATAAAGCTATAAAACATTTCGGGGGGGGATGGAGAAAAACCATAGGAAAAGGATCCTTGAGGATCAAAGACTCAGACTCGCTAACAAACACAAGATTCAGAAAAGAGAAAACTATCAATGGGACTTCATCAAAGCCTGAAAAAAACGCCGGTTCTGTAAATACAGAGATGAAAAGAGAAACCACAGCCAGGGAGAAGCTATTTGGAAACCACAGAACGTAACGGACAATGGATTGTATCTGGACCAAAGAAAGCTGGAGACTGAACAGCAAGAAAACAAAGAGGCCGGTTGGAGAGTGGGCCGGGAGAGGATGAGACATTTCAACAGGGAAGATAAACAGCTGCAGCCCAGCCTGGGGAAGACACTCCACATTAGGAGCCATCAGGGAAACACAAATTAAAACCACAACGAATGGCTAAATAAAAAGTAGTGACAACACCGAGCACTGTCAAGGCGGCCAAAAATGGGGCCCCCCAGACATCACTGGGGGCGCTGTGAAGGGGGAGCAGGGACTCTCTGGAAATGAGTGGTTTGGTTTGTGGGTTCTTCCTAAACTAATTCATATGACCCTGGGCACCCTGTTTTCGTATCAGGGACCATGGCTCCTGGAGAGACACTTGTTTTTTTGTTTGTTTGTTAGGGGGGCCGGGGGGGCGGTGCCCGGACACACTGGCAATGCTCAATGCTTAGGGGTTACTCCTGGCGAGCTGGAATGACAGCACAGTGGGTAAGGCATTTGCCTTGCATGCGGACGACCCGGGTTCGATTCTCAATATCCCATATGGTCTCCTGAGCACCGCCAGGCGCAATTCCTGAATGCAGAGCCAGGAGTAACCCCTGTGCATTGCCGGGTATGACCCAAAAAGGAGAAAAAGGGGGTTACTCCTGGCTCTGCACTCGGGGATTACTCCTGGTGGGCTTGGGGGACCTATAGGGTGTTGGTGCTTGAATCCAGGTTGACTGCGTGTAAGACAAGCGACCTCCCCACTGTACTATATCTGTGGCCACTTCGCAGTCTCAGGGATTCCTCTACCATGGGGGGGGGGAGTTACAAAGAAGGCTCCGAGTGGGTGAGGGACTCACTCAAAGTCACAGAGCTGATTTCTTTGGCTCCAAAGCGGGATTCGCCCCATTCCTCGAATACACGCACCCATGCTCAAGGCTGGAAAACTAAACACACAGCAAGAGGGGTGATGGACATGGAAGGAACGAGAGCCAAGTGCCACAGAGAGAATCACTCCTTGAGTCTGGGAGCAAAAACTCTTCCCGCGGAAATCACAGGAACGGGCAGCGGAGGGTTCCCTGTGGCCCCCATCCCATGACAGCAGTCTCTTCATTCCCCACGAGGTTCCAGGCAAATGCAATGGTGACTTTACCCCTGAGGACCTTACCCCAAGCCCCGGTCCTTCCTCTCCTTGTGCAGAGCCACCCTCAATACTAACAGGAATGATCCCTGACCACAGAGCCCCGAGTAAGAGTGATTTCCCAAAGCAAAAAAACCGTAGCACTGTTCTCCCATTGTTCATTGATTTGCTCGAGCGGGCACCAGTAATATCTCCATTGTGAGACTTGTTGTTACTGTTTCAGGCATATTGAATATCCCACGGGAAGCTTGTCAGGCTCTGCTGTGGGGGATGGGATACTCTCGGTAGCTTGCTGGGCTCTCTCAGAGGGATGGAGAACCGGACTGTGAAGTACCGAACCCATGTCAGCTGAACAAAAAATGTTTTCTTGCCCTATGCACGCATTCGTGGAGAAGAATGTCTAGAGTCACCCCTTCAATGACAAAGGCTTCTTGGCAGTCAGCGCTCATCTTCTCTATGCAGGTCTGGTACTTTTGAATGTCTCTCTGCAGCAGCCATGGACCACTTTCTTCAGAGTAACAGCAGCGCCAACCAAGGGTAGAACAATCTAGAAAACCAACAAACATTCTCCCAGCCCTTCCGAATGGCCCCGACCTGGATCTGGGCCTCACCTGTGCCCACCCCACATCCTGCGGTCACTCTTGGCATACGCCAAGCTGCAGAGTAGCCCTGTGGGCACCGGCGCAGTAAAACACCGACCAGGAGCCCCGGGAAGATTCATCCTGGTTTGCGCCAGCAGGAATGCGCAGTCAGCCTTCCTACGAGCCGGCCTGGGGCAGTGGATCGCACACCACGATGTGTGGGCCTCGTTCCAGCCATCGGAACCGCCCACCGAGGTCTCCAGGAAGAGACGGCCTGCCCCGAGGAGGATGGAATTCCACTCCTGGCTGGCGCTGCCTGGGGATTCCTGCCGGGGTCTACGGCCTCTCAGCCTGCTCTGCAGATTCGGCCCTTGCAGCCCCGCGAACGCCAGGTCCGACTCCTAAAGCCCCAGAATCTGCACACACGCGTTCTGCCAGGCCACTTGCTCCGGGGAATGCCGACGAAGCCAGTGCCCCCCGCAAGCGTGTTCCATGGAGAAGGGGCAGAAAGTGCTCCTTGAGCACCGAGGCTGCTCCCAGACCGAGACCGACCGTGAAGTTCGCAGGAAGCAAGGCAGGTGAGGTGGGAAGGGGCGCGAGAGAAGGCGGCGCTTTGAAGAGAGGCAGGAGCACTGCGTGTACAGTGACAGCTGAGGAGCTGCAGGAACCCGTTAGGGTGAGAGTGCAACAGACAAGAGGGCGGGGCTTTGCGAGGGGCGGGGCTGATGGGCGTGGTCGTGCAGGGGCGTGGCTTTCTAGGGTGGGGCTGGCAGGCCTGGCCATAGGATGGGTGAGGCGGGTGTGCATGGTCACGTGATGGGCGGGCTGGGGGCGTGGTCGCCCTGGGGCGGGGCCTCGGTGCGGTGGGTGGAGTTTGTGAGGAACGGGGTTGTAGTGGGCGGGGCTGAGGCCTGTTAGATTTCCAAGAGCATCCAAGGAGTCCACTGTAGCACTGTCCTCCCCTTGTTCATCGATTTGCTCCAGCGGGCCCAGTAACGTCTCCATCGTGAGACTTGTTACTGTGTTTGGCATATTGAATACCTCACGGGTAGCTTGCCAGGCTTTGTCCTGCGGGTGAGATACTTTTGGTAGCTTGCGGGGCTCTCCGAGAGGGGAAGAGGAATTGAACCCGGCTCGGCCGGCCCAGCTGCTTTGGGTTATTTCTTTACTTATATGTCTTCTTTACAATAATACCAATACTATCGTTTTACAGCTGCGGGGCTTCAACATGGTGCCCACTCCCAGAATACCAGCTCCCTTTCCAAGGCCTCTTCCCCTCAAGGCCTTTTGGGATGTCCCCAATCACATTTCTTTTCTTTTTTGGGGAAGGGGTCACACCCGGCGATGCTCTGGGGTCACTCCTGACTCTGCACTCAGGAATCACTCCTGGCGGTGCTCAGGCAACCATGTGGGATGCCGGGATAGAGCCAGGGTCAGTTGTGTTCGAGGGAAGGCCCTCCCCATTGTCCTGTAGCTCCGAAGCCCCGATCATATTTCTCTAGACCATATCTCAGGGCTGATTCCATTAGAGATCGTCTCATCTCTTCTTTACACTCTGCATATGGGTAAGGTCTTCTGGAGACCCACGCGTGGCTGGCTCCGTTTTCAGCCTTCCCTTCCCTTCCCAGACTCTCCGCCCCCCCCGCCCCCCCCCACTCATTGCCCCTTATAGGTTTCTGCCCAACCAACGCCCACTGTATGGGGATGTTCTGCCACTAGTGCATGCGTGCTCCTACACTCGTGTCTGCACCACCCGCCACCCCCCGCAAGGAGGGCTGAGCTCCGTGGATCTGGGAATAGGAGGGAAGGACTGAAGCCACCAGCCCTGCTGCCTTTACCTCACAAGGTTGGCACAGGGCCCCGGCCACCGGCAGCTCTGGTACACACGCTGGACGACTGTCTCCGAGCCGTTCTGCACCTGGCAGGACACGGTCCTTGTCACCGTGTGATGGCACCAGTGCCTGTGGGGACAACAATGGTCACATGAGCCTGGAATGTTCCTGAAGATCCAGACAGGATAGCTGAGGAGGGCCCCACTCCAAGCCTGGGGGTTTGTTCTGATGGTCCACTGAGTCCATCCGGACCCAAGGGGGCAGAAAGGACCCACTCCCCACGGCGAACCAACGGTGGCTTCATTTTCATCACAAAGACCCCGGAACCCCACTCAGGTGGGGAAGGCGGAGAAGGAACCACTGCACCCCCACACAGAGAGAGAACAGGGATGAGGGTTTGCCCCATGATGAGCACAGGAAGCTGGAGGTCAAAGCAGAACACCCGGGAGCTGTGCAGGGGAGAGTAGCCCAGGCAGGGGGAGCCAGGAAAAGGCTGAGGGGGCCAGTGGGGAGCCACTGACTGACAGGGAGTGGCCGGGTACTCAGAGAGTCCCTCAGAGGCAGGAAGAGGCAAAAGGCCCCAGAGGGGACGGGGCTGTGGGGCAGGGATCAAGGCAGCAGGGAAGCCCATACCCCCCACAACTCTCTGCACCCACAGACCAAGAAACTAAAAATCTCAAAGTAATATCCCGAGTCCTCAAAAAGATGTTGGGGTTGGCGGTCCCAGCCTTCTCCACCCTCAGAAATAAAACTAAAACACATGGGGCCGGAGCGATAGCACAGCGGGTAGGGCGTTTACCTTGCATGCAGCCGACCCGGGTTCAATCCCCAGCATCCCATATGGTCCCCTGAACACTGGCAGGAGTAATTTCTGAGTGCAGAGCCAGGAGTAACCCCTGAGCATTGCTTGGTGTGACACCCCCCCAAAAAAAAAAAACACATACAAAGCAAAACTTCATAAGATCCTCCTTAAAAATGCCCTGGTGGGCCAGAGTGGTAGTACGGGGGGAGGGCACTTGCCTGGCATATGGCAGATCCAGGTTCAATCACTGAAAAACTGTAAGGCCCCCTCCAGAAGTGAGCCCTGAGCATAGAGCCAGGTGTAAGCACTAATGGGTGTGGCCCAAAAAAGAAAACAAAAAAAAAAGTGCCCAGGAAGGGGCTGGAGTGAGAGTACAGTCACAGAGTATCTGCTCTGCACAAGGCTGTCCCGGGTTCGATCCCCATCCCATATTATCCCAACCTTTCCAGGAGTGATCCTTGAGCACAGAGGCAGAGGAGTAAGTCCTGAGCACTGCTGTGTGTGCCCCAAAATGAAATAAAATGCCCAATGCGGGGAACTGGAATGACAGAACAGCGGGTAGGGAACTGGCCTTGCATGCAGCCAACTCGGGTTCTCTCCCTGGCATCCCATATGGTCCCCCCAAACCCCACCAGGAGTGATCCCTGAGTGCAGAGCCAGGAAGGATGCCCGAGTATCGCTGGGTGTGGTCCACACCCCCTGCCTTCACCCTCAAATAAATTATGAAATGCAAAACCCTGACAATGTAGGGCTGTGAAAATCAGCTCAACAGATGGGACCCAGTCACGGGGTGGAGGAGGGGGGCGGGGGGCGGCTGCTGAGCTGGCAACGAAGCAGACGGTTGTGGAGAGGGACAGTGGGGGATGGGGAGGGACTTGGCCTACAAACCCACTTGCGACCTCTAGTAGCTGCTAAGGAAGATCCGAGAGAGCAATGAGAAACGGAATTCTTAAACAAATAATCACATTTCCCCGAGCGCTGACGGAAGGTGTGAGCACTGCATTCAAAAGGGGCTTCTGCATGCCGAAAGTAGACTATAGACCAAACATGATTGCCACTCAATGCCTCTTTTGCAAACCACAACACCCAAAAGGAGAGAGAG
>JAOXYA010139230.1:0-10135 GCA_028565675.1 Sorex palustris | reverse complement strand
TCCTCCCATTGTTCATCGATTTGCTTGAGCAGGCCCAGTAACATTGTGAGACTTGTTACTGTGTTTGGCATATTGAACATGTCACAGGGAGTTGCCAGGCTTTGCCCTGCGGGCGAGATACTCTTGGTAGCTTGCTGGCCTCTCCAAGAGGGGCCGAGGAATCAAACTCAGGTTGGCCATGTTGGCAAGGAAAACGCCCTACCCGCTGTGCTATCACTCCAGCCCAAGAAAAAGATAAAAGTTGAAAAGAAAAAGGTAAATAGTTGCTATTTTCAGATGACATAATTTCATATAGACAAAGACTTAAACAGCATGAAAAACTATTAGGACTGATTTTAAACTTTTCAGTAAAGTTTCAGGATGCAAGGATACAGAAGCAGCTGTTGAGGGCAAATTTCTAGGAGGCAACAGTGTGGGATTAAAACCCATGGGTCTCTGCTACACCCCACCCACAGCTTAAAAAAGGCGAAGGGCATGGCCTTTCCAGCAGACAGTCACCGGTTATGCTCCCCAACTATAACCTATAAGTCTGTCTACAAAATAGCTCCACATAGTTACAAAAGAACACCAAAAAAAGAAGGGAATATCCTAGAAGGAGAAAGAAGAGTTCACCACCCCCAGACTATCACAAGCACTATGGGAAGATAGCACAGAATCCCACTATGTGAGGAGAGGAAAATAGGAGCCCTGAAACCCCAACATGGAACACCCACATACAAAATCTCTCTAATAAAGAATTCAGACACAAAGTGGTGAGGATGTTCAATGAGCTCAAAGAAACAGTGGAAAGGACATCCAATAAAATACAGAAAGATATGAGAGCAACAGTGGAATGGACAGTCAATGAAATACAGGAGGAAATGAGAGCAGAATTAAGAAAACTACAAACAAATGCCATCAATTAAAAACTCAGCAGATGAAATGAAAAGCTCAAAGGACGCCTTCAACAGTCGAATGACAACAGCCTAAAGCAGAATAAGTGAACTTGAAGATGCACTCCAGAGATTGTACAGACAACAAAAGATGGGAAAAGGCTTCAAAATAGTTCAAGATCAGACAAGAAATATTGGGGAACAGTTTTCCCCCATCGTGTCCAGATACATTGTGCACTGGGTCCGGGCAGACACGGGGTGAAGGATGACAGATGCGTGGAGAAATCACTCCGGGAAATGGCTGAAGGCCACTCACTTTATTGCCAAATACACACATATTTTATAGGGGGTCTCGACTTAAGAGGATGGTCCAATCACATAAAGTTTAGCATTACTGACCTATCACCTTTCCAACTCTGCTTTGCCCCAGCCTAATCCCAATTCCATTTAGGGCTAGATTTAGTTAGGTGACAATTCTTGGGGATTGGGTGGGACTCAAGGCCGGACATTTGGTGCTTGTAAAATGCACCCAGACACTTCCTACTGGGTCACTATGCAGAGACAGATCTATGCTCTGGCGCCTGTTGCTATGCTCCACAAAGAGACTTATGGGATGAATTCAAGAGGGACAACATCAAAATCATCGGAGTATCAGAGGTACAGGGAGGTGTAGTATATCATTGGTTTGTCCTTTTCACCTTGCCACAGGGAGCTTAGGTTTATAGGGTTACTCCCGTCACAGTGCTCCCATTCCTATGTGTTTATTTGTAACTTCTTTCTTTGTGCTCTGTTAACTTGTAAATGTTTTTCTCTTCTCCTTAAGTCCTTTGCAAAGTTACTTCAGAGCAATGTCATTTTTGTGTGGATACAAGAAGACAGTAAATGCTATGCTTTTGTAACGTAGGAGTTTATTGACTCTCAGTGATATTTTCCTCCTGGGCATCTGTTCTCTTGACCTAAGCCTCAGCTGCTCTTACTTCCTAGCATCCCCAAAGGCAGGGTCCTGATGAGGGACTGGATGGACCCAAGGCAAGCAGTGAGTTTTGTGCTACCCTGGCATCAATAGGGGCCTGGTCAAAGAGCCTAATGCTTCATGGACAAATGCTGTCATGATCCAAAAAGTAATAACTAGATTTGGACCCTGCTAGGGTTGGGAATTATTAATCTGGCCTGAGCACTGTAATCTGAGTCTGTGGCAAGATGCTCCCAAAAGAGCTGCTCTACAAGCCTCAATGTATCTCTTCCTGTGTTCATACAAAAATAACTAGTATTAAGATGTTGATTAAGTTATTGGACTGAGGAAAGGAGAAAAACACCTTAAGAGGTATTTTGCCCATGGGCAGTCAGGAAGAGTTTTGGAATACCTCTAGGTGTTGTTTCTGCCCTGGGGCCTAGCAATCAGAAAGGGCTTTCTTATGTTGATTTTGCTACCAGACTGGGTGTAGCATAGGCCCAGAGTGCCGGGGGTGGAGAGACCAGAGAGTTGGAGAGATGGGAGAAAGAGCAGGGCAGTGAGATGGAGCATGGAGAGACTAGCAAGCGGGACAGAGAGAGAAGACTGTAGAAGAAGAATATGGGGGCAGACGCGTGGGGAGAGAGAGCCCAGGCTGCGAGATGGAGCACAGAGAGATGAGCAGGAGAGACAGGAGGAGACAGGAATGAGGGGCAGTTGAGACTAGAATGAGGGTCTCAGAGAGACT
The DNA here is from genome assembly GCA_028565675.1 of Sorex palustris. Lineage (NCBI taxonomy): Eukaryota > Metazoa > Chordata > Mammalia > Eulipotyphla > Soricidae > Sorex > Sorex palustris. The sequence continues at coordinate 7,563 of JAOXYA010139230.1, read as the reverse complement.
GGAACAGGCGCATGGGGAGAATGGAATAAACATCATCTAATCACCTAACTGGCTTGGCTTTCACTTCCTCCTCCATCTGCCCCATGGCCCCAGGACACCCCAGCTGGGGGAATGGCCCAGGCCCCCCAACCCTGGGCCATGAGAGGGAAAGGCGCCGGGGTTTTCCCTGGCCCCTCAGAGATTATACTGGGAGGCAACCCCCAATGAGATAGTAACAGTTAAAGATATCATTACCGAAATGTTCCCAGAGACGAAAACACAGGCATCCAGATTCAAGAAGCCCAAAGGGTACCAGCTCAAAGAGACACCAATAAAAAAGACCCCAAGGCATATCCGAACCAGAACTTCAAATATCATAGAGATATGATATGCACACCTATGCTTATTGTATCACTTACTACAATAGCCAAGTATGGCCAAGTATGCTCAATAACAGAATAGTCAAAATAATGTAGTTGTAGCATATAAATGCAATGGAATACTATGCAGACACAAAGAATAATGAAACCATGCAATTCACAGCAACCTTGGTGTAACTGATGATTCTTGTATTCAGTGAAGTAAATCAGAAGGGCAAAGAGAAATACCAGATGTTTTCACTAACCTGTGGTATATAGAATAGCCTATATAGGGAATGATGACTAATAAAATATGGGCAAGACACTGACTCTAGATTACAGAAACAGAAATACAAGTGAAATAGAGAAATTGAGGGAGGGGTCAAGACAAAGAGTCCTAGACTGAACATAGGCACAAGAGTCAGCAGTCTTGGGCTCTACTGTGGTAGTAAGAGGAAATATCTGTATATATCTAAACCACTAGGGTCAATATTACTATAAACATGGGACCCAAACTGCAGCACTGTAGCACTGTCCTTCCTTTGTTCATCGAATTGCTCGAGCAGGCATCAGTTGTGAGACTTGTTGTTACTGTTTTGGGTATATCGAATACAGGGAGCTTGTCAGGCTTTGCCATGCGGGCAAGAAACTCTTGGTAGCTTACCGGGCTTTCCGAGAGGGGCAGAGGAATCGAACATGGGTCGGCCGTGTACAAGGCAAATGCTTTACCTGCTGTGCTATTGCTCCAGCCCGGGACCCAAACTAAGATAACTAAACTTAAAAATTTGTCAAGAAATCAGTTGAAGAGGATTATTACCCTTTTCCCTAGGCCTAAAGTTAATGACAGTTTGTCTTCAATTTATCCTTCCTCCACAGATAAGGAAAAACTTTTTCTTTATTCCCTTCTCAAGAGTCTAACCTTTCCTTTAAGTTTGCAGAAGTGATGGAGTGTGTCTCTGGAGATTTTATTGGCCACTAGGTGCCCACTGAACTATAGGGACCTCACCCCCTTCATTGGTTCCCTATATGAGCACACCATCCTTTAATCTATCAACTTGCAGCCAATAAAGTGCCTTCACCCACATGTGACTCCTTTGGATGACCTTGACTTGCAGTAGACTGGGACCTTGTGGTCGCAGGACAAGTCAAAGGTTTGCAGAGCTTTCTCTATGCCTCCTACCTCCCCCACCTCTCACCTCCTGCCCTCTTTACTTCCATGGGGAGCCAGGTTTTTGTACCTCTGTGATAGTATCTCCACTGTAATACCAACAAAACAATGTAAAGAATCAATTCATCCCTGGGGGTCTGCAGAGATTTTTCTAGAAATGTTGTGTTTTCTTCAAACCTTTTCTGTTTTCATAAGTTACAATAATTTTGTGTCACGAAGTGAACTAGGGGACATACATGCTTCTCTTGGTGCACGCAGGTCAAATTTATTCCAAGAAGAGGCTGTCAGTCATGCTAATGCAGGCAGTTAAATAGGGAAGCGCCCCTCTGGCAATGGAATTCCTAGGAAATAATAAAACCAGTAGGGCCAAGGCTGCAAACACAGATACCAAAGCCTGATAAGACCCTCACCTGGTGCCAGCAACAGACCCAGAAAAGGCTGGATCCCCCTCCTAGAGAAGCTCCGGCAGTATCAAAAGGCCAGAAAAAGAATTTCAATTTCTATCTAGGTAAAAGTCCATTGCTAGGGGGGTTGTCAAGGAGAAGAGCTCAGAGCTGTTGATGTGTTCCTCTCATAGTCAGATCACAGTCTGTTGTGAAGAATTTCCTCCTCCCTTGAGGGGGTATAAGTCAATGCTTACAGACTAGTTTCTGCATCTCCGAGGGCCTCTGGCCTCAAATAGTTTCTACATCTCAAAGACCTGCATCCCTTTGTACTAGTTTAGCTTGGAGATACAATGATTATTTTTTTTTTAATTTGAGCCACCCCCAGCTGTACTCAGAGTTTACTCTTTACTCTGCATTCTGGGATCACTCCTGGGATGTGGTGACAGGAACTGCACAGGGGTCAGCTATATGCAAGACATGTGCCTTATCATTATACTATCTGTCCAGTCCCATTGTAACTTTACTAACCCACATTGCCAGGCCTTCAGTCTGTCTGCCTGCAACAATGTCACTGCTAGTTTTTCAATTCTGTTAATTTCTGTGAAAATAAATCTCTCATTTCCTGGACTTTTTTAGTTCATGTTACTTTAGGTAAAGAATAACCCTTCTGTTTCTACATTTGCACTTAAGGGTCAACTAATGCTTTCTTAATGACCAAGAACATTCTAAGAGAATTCAAAAAGCGTTCTTTAAAACATTTTCCCTCTATAATGCCCAAACAAAATAATTATGTTTCACTGAAACTATATTTTACATAAAAAATTTTTTAGCATTTCCAAAGCTCATGTGTGACTTCACACTAAGCATCTAGCATAGTTAAAGAGATTGTATAATTTGACAAAATGGGTCTGTTTCTGTAGATAATAATAAACTTTAATAGATGTAGATAATTAACAGATAAATAAATGTATAATAGGTATATAGAAACTGCACTGTAGCACTGTTGTCTTGTTGTTCATCAATTCGCTCTAGTGGGCCCAGTAACGTCTCCATTGTGAGACTTGTTGCTACTGTTTTTGGTATATCGAATACACCACGGGGAGCTTGCCTGGCTTCTCCATGCAGGCGGGATACTCTTGGTAGCTTGCCAGGCTCTCCAAAAGGGATGGAGGAATCGAACCTGGGTCAGTCGCGTGCAAGGCAAATGCCCTACCTGCTGTGCTATTGCTCCAGCTGCGAGAGGGGTTTCTTCTTAAAGTAAACATAGAAGGAAAATGAGAATATAATATATTAAATGGATTTAACACAGCACTTCTAGGACTCTTTTTCTCTAATATTAAAATTATAGTTTAGGTGATATGGATATGATCATATTAATACCTGTGGTGTTATTGTATAAAGTTATTTCATCCCTCCCCTACAAAGTGCCCAATTCCTCCACTGTCCTCATGTCACTGCCAGTCCCATCTTCATTCTGTGATCCCAGTCACTCCCCACCAAAACCTTATGCTCACAATTACCATGAATGTCCAAGAAAGGCATAGAACATTAAATATTTACCATATTGGTTTACTTTTGAGCCACATTGGACAGAATATTTTTGGATTGCTGTTCATGCAATGCACTTTGGGAAAACTGGATCAGCCTCAATAGGAAAGGAGCTATTACTGATGAGTATATCACTTTGTACTTTTAGTTTTATTTTTTTGCTCTTTTTTGTGTTTGGGCCACATGTGGCAGTGCTCAGGGTTTACTCCTGACTGTGCTCAGGGTTAACTCAGGAAGTGCTCTTGGGACTGTATGTAATTCCAAGGATTAAATTGGGTTGGCATTGTGCCAGGCAAGTGCCCTACCCTCTATTCATCTCTTCAGGACCCAGAACATTTTTTTTAAATCCTTGTTTTTAAATACCACACTGTATTCCTCTTCATTTTTTCAATGTACCACTCCCCCTAAAAACCCCACTCTTGCAGGAATACCTTTTTTTCCTGCCACAAAAGTTTATTCCTGGGCTGGGGATTGGATTTAGTGTAAGAGCACGTGTCTGAAGCTGTTTTTTGGGCAGGGATTAGGGAAGACACCCCTGGATGTAATATTTGGGCTGAAATCTGACAGAGAAGTTGGACTAGTCTTAGCATTTTTTATTGTTTTTTTCTCCCCTAGTGGTGCTTGAGCCCACATGTGTAAGGTGTTAGCTATGCCACTATTTATGGATCTCACCTGAAGGTGCACAGAAGCTACTCCTGGTGATGATGCTTGGAGGACTTCTGTGGTGCTGGGCATCAAACCCCAGGTTGCCACATGAAAAATCATGAGCTCCAGCCCTGTTTGGACCATCGCCCGGCTTTGTTATAACTCTTTAAGAACTACAAGGTTTTTATTGCTGCTTGAGAGTTACTCTAAAATATGGATAGCACTGTAGCACTGTCATCCCGTTTTTCGTCGATTTACTCAAGCAGGCACCAGTAATGTCTGTCTCCATTGTGAGACTTGTTACTGTTTTTGGCACATAGAATACGACACGGGTAGCTTGCCAAGCTCTGCTGTGAGGGTGGAATACTCTCGGTAGCTTGCCAGCCTCTCATTTTGGATAATTTTGCTGCATGGGGCAGCAGTATTTCTTCAGGGATATTTTCCATGGAGATATTTTATGATGGAGCACTCTTATTTATTTTTTATTTTGTTTTTTGAGTTACACCCAGTGGTGTTGGGGTATACTCCTTGCTCTGCATTCAGGGATCACTCCTGGAGGTGCTCAGGAGGATCGTATATAGTACCTGGATTGAACCTGGGTTGACTATATGTAAGGCAGGTGCTTTACTCCCTTTCATATTCTTCTCGTTTCTGAGGATACTTATTTTAAGAATTTTGGATTGATACAGTAGTTTCAGGGACGTCTCAGGGAAGAGCAGGAGACCACAAAGGTGTGTCTCTTCAGGGAGGACTGAGAAAGTTTTTGAGCTAGTGAGAGAGTTTAGTGGTGAAAGGGAGTCTGGAGCCTCACCAAGATGGGGAAAAGAAACCACATGTGTGAAAGTGCAGCTGAAAGCATTTTTTAAAGTGTATTTAGGGAAAGGGTAACATGGAAATCTTTGGAAATAGAAACCTAGTGTGTTTCTATTTCCAGTGAAAGGGAAGTCAGAGAGAACAATCTGTGACCCTGGGGTCTCAAGTCAGCAGCTCTTACAATGTGGTTGTATATTGGGGTTTTGTCATATACAGTAGTATTGGAGATGATTGTGGGATTTTGTGTTTTCGAAGATCTTGCTCTTTTGAGGATTTAGGCACAGGTTTGGGAAGTATTTGCCACATAAAAAAAATTCTGGGATCAGTGGTGGTGGAGAATGGGCACTTGTGGAAGGATGGGTACTCGATCATTGTATAACTGAAACCCCAGCACAAAAATTTGTAAGTCTACAACTGTACCTCATGGTGTTTCACTAATAAAAATTAAAAAAAATTCCCAGCAGAATGGTCCACTGGCGGGGCTCTACCAATGCTGAGCACTGGGAGCTGGACTTCTCATCAAATGGGATGGCCAAGGACTAAGATTAAGATGCCAATTATTGGGGCTGGAGTTATAGTACAGCAGGTAGTGCGTTTGCTTTGCATGTGGCCAACCCGAATTCTATCCCTGGCACCCCATATGGTCCCCCAAACACCGCCATGAGTAAATCCTGAATATAGAGCCAGGAGTAACTCCTAAGCATCGCTGGGTGTGACCCAAAAAGAAAAAAAAATATGCCAATGGAGTAAAAGGACTGCTCTCATTAATCTCTTTTTTGAAAGGGAATCCAGGCTAGGGATAAATAAATCATAAACACGCACCATGTCTTCTTGTGACTCACTTCCATTTTGACAAGGAGCTAGTGCTCCACGCCCACCAGGAAGGTTAAAGTTTTAATATTGGGGGTCCTCTCCTGAGGATTCCCAATATCTCTTCACCATAGAGGTGAAAGCTATGCCCATTTTTACCTCAATTCTTTACTCTGCTTCAGGCCCTCATTGGCAGTTCTCTGTTGTAGCTGAAGTTTTGTATGATATAAGAAAATAGTTGTATGCTGGGTGGGTGGAGAGGCTGTGATTCTCATCTCTTGTTGGCTCTGGGGTTGGTCCCATTGTTTGAGGGACTTCTATAGGTTAACTAGTCAAAACTAGTTTACTGAATGATCTGTGCTAGTTAGGAAGCTGTACTGTCTGTCTCGTCCCAATTTTATGATTTTTTCATCACTTTCCTTCCAATTTTTGCTTTGATATCTCATCATCACATGAAACCCTTAGGCAAGGACAATCAATTGCTTTTCTGGTCACATGGACACACCAAAAGGCAGTTCAGTCATCACAGAAGTTCAAACCCTGATGAAAAAAATTAATGTTATTTTTAAAAATTAAACTTAAGCATGTTATTTGGGTCTCCCAAAGGGGAATTGAAAGAGCTATGCTTGGAATATCACGTTTCAGTCAAATGAGAGAAAGAATCCGGAGTTTCGATATCCGTCGACGATCTAGAGCTGTTACCGACTGGATCCCACGGGATGTCAAAAGACCGCGTGGTTGCCCACCTACCAGATGGTCAGACTTCTTCATCAAGATCATGAATGATCGGTTTGAGGCTCTTCATGTTCCCAGAGTGAACAGATGCCATTGGGCTACACTAGCACGGGACAGGGACAAATGGAGACGTTACTGGCACCCGCTCGAGCAAATCGACGACTAATGGGAAGTTAAGTGATTAAGTGAAATTTAAGCATTCAGAGAGACAGTACAGGGGCTGCTATCTACAGTGTACCATACCTAAAGTTAATCTTGCTCCGGGGGGCTAAAAGTTCTTCCTGGATGGGATCAGTTGCAATTCACTGCCCAATCTTGTCATAAGCGCTACACTTCAGCTCAGCCAAACCCATGGAATGCTGTCCCATCACTCTATGCTTCTGATTGTGCTCATTGTTTTACTTGAAACTTTTTACTATTACTCTATCCTTCCTTTCTTTCTTTCTTTCTTTCTTTCTTTCTTTCTTTCTTTCTTTCTTTCTTTTTTTCTCTGGTGATTCCTTTGAACTGCATACTCTTCCGGTGTTTTACTCATTACCTGTATTGTAAGTTATTGCTCAAGTCAGTCTTGCCTCCGCTTGCGAGTCATTTGCTCTTTGTTGCTTAGTCCTAGTACAGAGACTGATTCCATGAAGGCACTCAATATAGATTTGTGGGATGAATGGATGGAGGATGGTGGGAGGAGTCTGGTGAGCCTAAAAAAATAGGCTAGCGTTGAGCCAAGTCATTGTGTATCATCCCCCCAGAGAAGAAGACAGAACATTGAGGAGAGCTCGGGGCTATGGCCAGGACAAGGCATGGTAGTAGTTAGGAATGGGGAAATAGTTTGTGGTGACACAGTGGCCTCCTGGGAGGTTCAATTCTTGTTTCCTTTACATAAAAGGCCCCTAAGGAGAGGGTGGATGCGGGAGATTCAGGATGAAGGCTGGTGAGAGCAAGGTGCCTGATGCGCATTTCTCAGTAGTGAAGCAGCTTGTCACCCTCTGGCCTCGAGGCAAGTGCCAGTCTGTGCCATGTCCATACTCACCCTGTGTCTTTTTAAAAAAATTTTTATTAGTGAATCACCGTGGGGTACAGTTACAGACTTACAAACTTTCGTGCTTGCGTTTCAGTCATACAA
>JAOXYA010139213.1:0-10136 GCA_028565675.1 Sorex palustris | reverse complement strand
GGCAGGAGATATATATATATATATATATATATATATATATATATATATATAGTTTCCTCTAAGTTGGTTGCCTTCTATTTTAAATGTCGTGTGCTACTCTTGGAATATGAGTGACACAGCACCCTTTGAGCTGCTCCAAGCTCTTAATAATGTCACTTGAGTCAGGGATGCTCCTTTGGTTGCTTTAGACCCTCAATGAAGACAATAGGGCCTTTCTCCCTGAGCCCCGGACCCTCGGGGTCACCGAGGTGGACAGAGGGAAGGACAACCTACTGTACCTACCCTACTGTACCTACTGTGCTAAGTGAGTGAGACACAGCTGGAGTTGGTGACAGACATGGCCATGGATGGCAGCCATTGGGCTCAGTTTACACAGCTGGGTTTGGGGCTGGCTGCACAGTCCTGGATGACTTCTGGGGTTGGCATAGGAAGGATTCCTAATGTAGTGCAGTGACCCACAGGGACCAGAAGGGCATGTGACTGGTGACTCTGCTCCCCATCATTCCTGAGCAGGTCCAGTGGCTCCTCCTGTATGGGGCTCCATGAGCCTGCACACCTGCCCTGCGACTCTGAATCCGAGGAGTCACCGTCTAATGGATGACTGTTCTCTAGCAGTAAAATATTAATTTTGTTCCTTTATTTAACTGGCAGGACTCCAGAGCTACACCCAGCAGTACTCAGGGTACCATGAGTGCTGGGATCAAGCTCAGAGCATCAGACATGATGACCATATGCTCACCACTTGCCCTTTCTCCCTGAACCCTGCCAAGTTCTCCTTTGCTAACCTTTCCCCGTGGGTAGGGATGGAGCAGGCCACGTGTGTGAGCTTCTTCCCACATGCTGCTGGGGCTTCATGTGGCGCTGGATCCAGCCAGATCCCAGAAGGCAGAACCTGTGCCCTGCACTGCAGCCATCTCCAAGGATATCCACCCCCCACAATACACCTTGTTTTAGCAAAAAACATTCTTTGATCGAGAATGAAACAATTTAGGAAAACGAACAAGACTGTAGCAGGCAGGATGCTTGCCTTGCATGCGGCCAACCAGGGTTTGATCCCCAGGACCACATATAGTGCCCTAAGACCTCTTAGAGTGATTGTGGAACACAGAACCTGGAGTAAGCACAGAGCACCATCCAAAAACTAAATATCAGCAACGTAAAGGGTCACCCCCTACAGATTGAAACTAAAAATGGCGTGGTGGGAACTGTGGCATAGACACAGCATTTACCTTGCATGTGTGTGTGTGTGTGTCTCAAATTCAACAGAAAGAAAGGATGAGGGATAGAAAGGAAGAGAGAAAGAAAGAGAGGGAGGGAGGGAGGAAAAGAAAGAGAGAGAGAAAGAAAGAAAGAAAGAAAGAAAGAAAGAAAGAAAGAAAGAAAGAAAGAAAGAAAGGAGAAAGAAAAGGGAGGGAAGGAAGAAAGGAACGAAAGAAGAAATGAGTGTGAAGGGAGAAAGGAAAGAAGGAAGGAAGGTAGAAAAGAAGGAAGGAAGGAAGGAAGGAAGGAAGGAAGGAAGGAAGGAAGGAAGAAAAAAGGAAGGAAAAAAGGAAGGGAGAAGGTGAAGAAAAGAAAAAGAGAGGTTTAGGTGAGAGAAGACCATTTGGTAAAAATTAAATTTGTGTATTTCTTCTTTTCTTTTAATTCTGTTCTAATACCCATCCCTTCACCAGTGTACATTTCCCACTACAAATGTCCCCAATTTCTCTCCCACTGCCCCCCACCCTTGCACCTCTATGGTAGACACTTTCCTTCAGTTTCTCTCTCTCTCTCTCTCTCTCTCGCTCTCTCTCTCTCTCTCGCGCGCGCGCGCACACGCGCGCGCTCTCTCGCTCTCTCTCGCTCTCTCTCGCTCTCTCTCTCTTTCTCCTTTTGGGCCTTGTGGTTTGCAATACAGACACAGAAGAATTATCATATATATCCCTTTGCCTACTTTCAACAATTAGTTCTTGTCGATAGTGTCATTTCCAACTATTATTGTCATTCTGGCCCTTCTCCATTCTAACCGCCCTCCGGCCGCACACACTTATGGTATCTTCCACCATTGGCCAGTCTTCTTGGCCTCTGTTTTTCCCAGCTTTGGATATTAACCTCACACAAACAACAACAACAAAAAATGTATTTCTGTGGTAAGGGGGTTTATATGAGAAATGAGGGAGTTAACAATTTTAGACTAAGATTTAGATTCTTGACTCTTATTATATCAGAGTTTCGGCCAGGCCAGGGGACAGTGCTCAAGGGGCAGACTCAGGCCATGCACTGGGCAGGTCCTGAAGCCTGTCCTGGCCCATATACCCACAGCCCCACTGGGAGTGACCGCTATGGAGACTCTCCATGAGGCGTGAGTGAACCCCCCGCACTTTCCTCTGGATGAAGAGCGGCTCCTCCTGCCCCTAAGCCCCACCCCTGGACAAGTACCAGGTCCCGTCTGATACCTCCTGCCCAGCTGGGACGGGGCTTGGGCACCAAGCAGAGCTCCTGCACCCTCTCCCTGGGCCCAGAGACTCCATCAGACATAAGGTGAAGAGACAAGCTTTATTGGGTGGGGGGGTGTCACGAACCTCAGCACAGCCTCCAGGTCCTAGATCTAATGCCTGACAGTGGGGCTTTGTGACCGGGGACAGGGGGACCTGAGCACTGCAGCCCTTAGCAGGCAGTGACTCGGGGATGGACACACAGGGATGAGGCAGGAAATTCTGGGAGAGGAGGGAACCTGCTCTGAGATCATCAGTTCTTGGTGCCTGTGGACCCCGGGGACCCTGTGGACCAGGCTGGGATCTACTGCTGGACAATCCGGTCCCATCCCTGGACTTCCCCGGCAGCCTGTGCGGGATCTGGGGGTGGGATATTCACACCACAGCAGGACCCACAGACTCCTGGAAGTGGGGCACACCCAGACAAGGAGACTCACGGCACCGCAACCCCCCGTCCACCAGCCCCCAACTTTACTTCTTCCCGACCTCCATCCATTCAGACTCAGACTCAGGCTCGGTCATGGAGGGTCGATTAGGGCAGAACAGGCCATTGTCGGGGGGCAGAAATGTGTGCAAGAGTCTCCAGTCCCCCTTACAGTACTCCCAGGGGGTGTGGTCCACCATAAAATGCAGTTTAGGGGAGTAATCGGGGCTGATGAGTTCGGGTCCCCTGGCCTCCTTGCCCACGGTCAGCAGGCGGCCGCGGCCATCGTAGCAGCAGAGTTGGGAGGCCAGGGTGCTGCTCTTCTCCCCCCGCACGGAGCGCAGGCACAAGCGCGCTGCGGGCAGGTAGGTGTCCACGTGCTCCCCGGCATCGCTGGCGTCCTTCCAGGAGAAGAAGCGGCTCAGGCGCTGGTCGTACAGGATCACCACCCTGTCCAGGGCCTCGGCAGGGTACGTGCAGGGGCAGCTGGGCAGGTCGTCCCACAGCAAAGACAAGTACTTGTTGTAGAAGTCAAAGTTGCAGTTCACCCACTTCTCACATATGTTTGCCTCTGCGGACAGGTGGGGAGGAAATGGTCAGCTGGTGGGCAGGAGAACAGCGCATGCGGGGGATGGTCCAAGTTCAGCTGAGGCAAAGTAGCCGATTGCCAGTCTTTAGATGGAGGGTGGAGAGAGAGGGGACATGGAGGGACCCACCTAACAGCTGACAGATATGGGCACCCGCCCCCCAGGACACTTGAACAGGATCCCTGAAGAGGATGGAGCTGGCCCCAGGCTGAGCAGGGCGGGTACTTCAGGGCTGCATGGGGGGATCCCGCAGTCCTGGGGGGCGAGCAGGGGAGGGGCAGGGACAGGACTCTGAGCTGATGACTGAGAAGCGCTGCGGTGTTTCCCCACCAGCCACTCTGGCCCTAAACCCGGCCTTTCTCAGCCTTCACGTCTCTCTCTGCACCCCAACCCCTCACTATTAAACGTGCTCTAACTCCCACAGCACAAGGGCACCTTCACTTTCTCCCTGACTTTGGGGGCCCTGGCTGGGGCCGGGCTCAGGGCTCACGTGTGCCTCTCTCATGTGAGCTGAGCTGTCAGGGGGCAAGGTGCTGGCCTGACTCTGGGGTCCCCTGCCCGGGCCCCCTGATTCCTGCCTTTTGTCTCATCGTCTGGAGCTGAGGGGGCGTGTGAGACAAGGTCAGCTTCTTTGAGGGGACAGCAAGACCGAGACACATGAAAACAGGGGCGGTTGTAAAGGAAGGGACAAGATGCCCTCACAATGCCCCCCAAACTCTGACCTCCCCGAGACTGCCACAGAAACATCCCCTCGGAATAGCCCATTGGTTCTCAGCGCTCACACGCAGCCTCTGCCATCAGCCTGTGACAGAGAACTGTCATGTGTTTCACAGATGAAAAGCAAAGGCACCTGAATAAGCCTGTCCCCAGTTCCCCACTGTCCCCGGATATCAACCCCTGTCCCACCCTCATTTCCATTAGGGATCTCAAGCACATCCAGTGGGGTTCATGGCCGGGGCTACTCACCAGAGCTCACGTTGGTGACTGAGTCTCCAGGATCTGGGATCTGCTGCTCCCCCATCCCCGTGTCCCCCTGCAAGGGAGAGATGGCACATGGATGGTGACACAGGCCGACAGCAGCCACTGTGCAGGGGTGGGCCGGGAAGGGGGCAGGAGACATCGATCGTTCTCCCTCGGCTCATTCTCTTGACCCTCATTTGGCCCCCCAAGGCATGGAAGATCACAGCTTGGGAGGGGCTGGGCTATGCCTCGGAGACCTCGAAACATCTGGGGCCCTCTTGGGCACCTCTACATGGATACATACATACACACATGGATAGTATGACACGGGGGTCTCAGAACTCCAACTTGTCTCAGAGGAGACCCACCCAGGTAGGATAAGTTGGTTTGCACTCTGGCTCCTTCAATCCTTCCTGGGGTTTCTCTGCTTTGGGGTCATGAGCAGCTGTGACCATCCAGTTCCCCATGGAGGCCAGAAATAAGGAGCAACTGTGCAGGTAAGTCGCTAGCCCAGCCAGGAGGCCACCTGTCCCCATGGGGACAGAGACAGTGCTATGAAGTACATGGGTGAAGTACATGGGTGCTTCATGACCTGCAGTGAGGGGATCAAACCCAGGGCCTCCCAAATGCAGACACGGGGTCCTCTGCTGAGCTTCACCCATTCCCCCAAGTGAAGAGCAAAGCACCTCTTTGAGCTATTGTGAAGCGGCATAATACACTGAGCATCATTTGGGGGAACAGGATAATGTGAAGGAAAGACTAGAGGAGCCAAATTCTGCCTCCACTGGTAACGTTCTGTGGATAAACGTCCATTTACTTCTAGTTGGTGGGTGTGTGCTCAAACGCAGGACCCACACATGGGAATTGTGAGCTATCACACAAACACACACACATTCATACATACACATACACACACCTGAAGACACACACACCTGAAGACATCCAGAATATTCTCTCTGTCTCACTCTCTCTCTCTCTCATCTGTCTTCCATCATTTTACAATGTTCTCTTCCTTTGATTTTGCTGGCATTTTGGTCACATGATCCCAGTCACCCTCCCTGTCCCCCTTCCTGAGGGTGTCCCTCCCCTGCCATCTCTGGCCCTGTCTCTGCTCTCCTGTTCCCTGAACCAGTCAGTCCCTGGGCCCATTCTAGCTGCTGGTAGGGGGCTGGCCCTGTCCATCCCTTCCCAGGGTTCTTCATCAGCTCAGGCACAGGCCAAAGGCATCTGCATGCCCTCGACCCCCACACCAGGCTCCATTTGCTCTGACCTGAGCCACCAGCCCCGCAGCACCCACCCACAGACACAGCACCCCACTCTGAGCCCCAGGAACGCCTCTCCCTGCCACAGCGCTCAACTCAGCGGTCGGTCCTGGCACAACCCAGTGCACAGTCACACCCCAGCTCACCTGCACCTTCCCGAGGGGGTTCCCTGGCTGGGCTTCAGGACTCTGGGACTCCTGCACAGGGACCCCGCAGACAGCACCCAGCAGCAGTGTGAGCAGCAGAAGGCCCAGGGAGGGCCAAGCTTGTTGGGGGACTGGAAGTCTCATCTTTAGTACTCCGCAGGGGCTTGACTCCTCTCCAGTCCTCTGTGTTCTGCCTGAGCTGGTGCTGGACCTTTTCTGTCCTGGGGAACAGGCTGTGGGCGGGGCCACCCACCTTGCTGCCCACCTCTCCCCTACCTCCAGGGCCTGCCCTGCCCAGGTCTGATCAGCTCCAGGCGCTATCAGCCCTCCCCAGGGGCTCTCAGTGTTCAGGGCCGCTGGGCCCCAGGGGCAGAGTCCTGAGACCTGACACAGCTGCCTCAGGCCCCAGAGCTGTCACAGTCCACCCTGAGCAAGTTCCTGGTCAGGGAAGTGGCCTCTTGTCTGCCTCCTCTTTCTTCCAAGGGACCTGAGGCCACTCCTGGGGCCAGGACCCCATGGCCTGCAGATCATGGCCACTGTTTCCTGTTCCTCAGGAAGGTTTCTGAGGAGACACATGGCTTAGGGGTGACTTCCCCAAATCTCCAGCTTCCCTGGTGCTGGTAGAGATGAGAGGAATGGACTTACTCAATTTCTCTTCTCTATACTCAGGGTCTCAAGGGTTTCCATAGCATCCCCAAACCTGAGGCCATCAGACTCCAGAGGAACAGTGGTGACACCTTGGGGGGGCACGTACCAAGGAGTCTAAACTGACACTGGGTGTCACCAGGCTTCAGTGGCAAATCATGGGCCTCCCATCCTCTAGCAGGACATGTGATAGGTCATCCATCACAGGGCAAGCTGCAGATCGGTACCAAAAATCTTATGTGAGATAAAGATTCAGGCCCAGACATAGAAACGTGGGTGTCTTAGTTTACTGGGGCAGCTATTGGCACTAGGAGCTCAGTGACCCCAGAAGGTCAGTGTGGGCAGTGGAAGGCATCAGGGCAGGGCCCACCCTGGCTCAAATATGAGCCCAGGGCACTGAGCTTTGGGGCAGGGAAATAGATTCCATCCAGAGGTGCTAGGAGGCTGGTCAGGATATGGGCAGGGCCACCATGAGATGTGGGGGACTGGGCAGAGGAGGGGTACAGGCTTGACCCCCACCTCATGGCTAGCAGCATAGCCCAGATGGGTGGGTTTGCAATGATTCCCGCCCAGTGGCCTTGGGATGGGGCTCCTGCCTCCAGGATGCACTGAGGAACTGTGACATGGAGAGTTCCTGGACTTTGTGTTTGTCATCTGGAGGAGCATGTGTGAGTGTGAGTGTGTGATATGTGTGTGTGTGTGTGCTGGTATGTGTGTGATATGTGTGGTGTATGTGAGTGTGTGTGAGTGTGTAGTGTGTGTGCGCCTGTGTTTGTGTGCAAGTGTGGGTTTGATATGTGTGTGTGTGTGTGTATGAGTGTGTGTGTGATGTGTGTTTGTGTGTGAATGTGTATATATGTGTGTTCCTGCTCTCACGTCCTGAGGAACAATAAGAATCCATGTTAAACTTTAAAATGCAGTGAGTTATCTTACATCAAAGGGTTGTTAAGGTTTCTTTGGGGATTGTGGTTTGGGTCTGTGGTATGATTCTTTTTCTGGGAAGGGGCGGTATTTACAAATCCATGTCTAAATGTATATGCTTATAATTTGGAGTAGGCAACCATTGTTTTTGCTCTTTTTAAAAAAAATTATTCACAATTTCCTGGAAAAGCTTGAGAAGAGCTGGCAATAGGTCCTCTTTAAATGTTTGGAAAAATTCGCTAGTGAATCCATCTGGACCTGGGATTTTGTTTTTGGGAAGACTTTTGATTACAGTTTCAATTTCTTTGATGTTAATAGGACTTTTCAGGTACTCTAGATCATCTTTATTCAGTCTTGGGAAATTATAGAAATCAGGAAATTATCCATTTCTTCTAGGTTCTCTTTTTTCGTGGCATACAGACTTTCAAAGTAGTCTCTTTCGAATTTCTTTGGTTTCTGTTGTTATACCCCCCTTCTCATTTTGATTTGGTTTATTAGGGTTCTCTTTCTTTGTGAGTTTTGCTAGTGGTTTATCTATCATGTTTACTTTCTCACAGAACGAGCTCTTGGTTTCATTGATCTTTCGGATTTTTTTTTGGGTTTCCATGTCGTTGATTTATGCTCTAAGTTGTATGATCTCTTTCCTTCTGCCTGGTTTTGGCTCATTTTGTTGGTCCTTTTCTAAGCTCTTGAGCTGCGAAGTCAAATTGTTTAAGTTTCTTCCTTCCTGAGAAATGCTTGTAGAGCTATAAATTTTCCCCTTAACATGGCTTTTGCTGCATTCCATAGGTTCTGGTAGCTCGTGTCTTCATTCTCATTTGTTTCTAGGTATCTTTTGATTTAGTTCTTGACTTCCTTCCTGACCCACTCATTGTTTAACATTGAATTGTTTAATTTCTAGGTGTTTGATTTGGTTCTCCATGTCTGTGTGTCATTCACTACTATCTTTAGTGATGGTGGTCTGAAAAGATTGTTGATACTATTTCTATCTTCCTGATTCTCTGGAGGTGTGTTTTGTGGCCTAGCACATGGTCTATTTTGTAAAATGTTCTGTGTTCACTGGAGAAAAATATGTATTTTTTCTTTTTGGGGTGCAAAGCCCTGTATAGGTCTATAAGCCCTTTCTCTTATATTTCTTCCTTCAAAGTAAGTATTTCCTTGCTGAGTTTTGTTCTTGTTGATCTATCCAGAGGTGAAAAGGCAATGTTGAATTATCGTGCTACTATTGTATTACTAGCAATGCCCTCCTTAAAAATCTGTTACCAGTTGTTTTAAATATTTAGCTGTTCCCTTATTAGGTGCATATACATTTAAGATTTCTTCCTGTTGTACGTGTTCCTTGTAAATAGAAAATGGTCTTCACTGTCCCCTCTAATCTTTTTCAACCTGAAATTTATATTGTCAGATACTAGTATGGCCACTCCAGCTTTTTTGAAGGAGCTGTTTTTAGTAGGATTGTTCTCCATCCTTTAACTTTGAGTCTGCATTTGCTCTGACTGTGCAGGTGAGTTTCTTGGAGGCAACAGAATGTTGGGTTCTGTCTCTGAATCTAATCTCTTAATTGGTGAATTTAGACCATAGACATTGAGAGAGATTATTGTTATGGGGTTTTGTGTCATCTTTCTGTAAGGGTATGTTGTGCTAGTAGGGTTTGTCTCTTTTAGCTGACATCTTCTGGCTCCTTGAATCTGAATGGCTGTATTGTCCAGCTCTAGGAACTTTTCAGCAATGATTTGTTTAATCGTGGCTTTTTCAGTGGAATTGTTTCCCTAACCTTCTGTTACTCCAATGATTCTAATGTTGTTCCTCTTGGAATCATCTCCTAGGACTATGATTCGCTCTAGAGATATTTTGAGGTCTCTTGCCATTTTTGTTGTTGCCTGTAGGCTTCATGAAGCTGATATTCCAGCTCACTGATTCTGTCTTCAGCTGTGAACATTCTACTGTTGAGGACACAGACTGAGTTTTTTTTCTTTATTTCATCTATGGAATCTTTTATTCGTGGCATTTCTGTGCATAGCATTCCAATTTCTGCTCTCATTTCTTCCTAGGTTTTCTCGATTGTCTAATCCATTGTTTCTTCCATGCCCTCCTTTTAATTTACTGGATATCTGTCTCACTGATTCATTGAGTTTATTGAATATCTTCATAACTTCATATCTGAATTCTTTCTCAGAGAGGTCCCTTAGATGAGTAACACCCAGTGAGGCTTTTGGATTCTTTTTATTCATTGTCCACCCCTTGTGGTGGGGATTTGTGTTGTTTCTTCATATTGGTGTGGAGGTATGGAGACTGAAGTGTTACACGAGAATTCTGGGTATGAGTAAACTGCCTGCGGCCACGTGAGCAACACCAGCCCAAAATTAGGCCACGTCCACTTCTACTTAAGCAATACCCACACTGAAGAGGCCATGCCCCCTACGGGTACCTGGTGTGTGGGGGGGTATAAACTGGGGTAGGAAGTAGACCGGGCACAGTGTTTGGGATGAACAGGAAGAGGAATTTTTAAAGTTTAATTGTTTGTTGTATCTAGTAAACTTACAAATATAGATTGTCCTGACTTTGGTTATAGCCAATAATCACAAAACATGCATTCAGGAAATCACTACAATCATCATGTAAATATGAAAAGAACCCCAACGTTCGCAGCCCTGGTTGTGTGTGCAGCCCTCCGCGGTCAGAGTGCAGTGGGATCAGACCCCAGTGGGATTAGACCC
>JAOXYA010139203.1:0-10136 GCA_028565675.1 Sorex palustris | reverse complement strand
ATACATCTCTTCCATGTAATAAACTGCTGCTAAGACCAACCAGCTTGGCCTCGTTTCCTTCCTTCGCCTGACCATCGCCATCAACCTCCCTGGAGTGGGGAAACGGCCTGACCGCCGGCCATTTTATTTTTTGTGTGTTTACACAGGTAGGGCATTTGCCTTGCATGTGGCCGACCTGGCAGATTCGATTCCTCCACCCCTCTTGGAGAGCCTGGCAAGCTACTGAGAGTACCTCGCCTGCATGGCAAAGCCTGGCAAGCTACCCGTGATGTATTCAGTATGCCAAAAAAACAGTAACGAGTGTCACAGTGAAGATGTTACTGGGTCCGCTCGAGCTAATTGATAAACAACGGGAAGACAGTGACAGTGACAGTGATGAAAAGAATGGGGGGGGGGGAAATACAGCCTTGCCTGAGACGTCTGCCTGGCCCCAAGCATGAGGCTCCCTGAGCCTTGCTGGGGCGGGAAGAGGAGAAGACGGTGTTGCCCCCCTCATCCCTCTGTCTCCCAAAGTGTCCCTGGAGCTTCCCAGCATGAGACCACGGGGCCGAATGGGTTCCAAGTGCACTTCGGCACTGCAGGAACTGGGGTCCAGCCAACTGCCTGAGCCCATGCCACGAGCCTCTTTCTCTCCCTTCACATGTTGGTGGTGGACACGTGAGCACACGCAGGACACACAGCCTCACACACACACACACACACACACACACACACACACACACACACACGCCCTCCTCTGCTGAAGCCACGGTTCTCCCCGAGCCATAAACTTCAAAGGCTGGGGAGCAAACCGTACTGTAGAGCCAGGCAGTCCCAGCCCCGTCTCCAACCACTCCTGAGCACCATCAGTTGTACCCAGAAACTCCCAGTTGAATCCCAAAATGGAATAGCTCCCTACAGAGATGTCTCTGGAACCCAACCATTTATAATCTTAGAATTTCAGAAGCACACAGCCACGTAAGCGGCCGCATGACCTTTCCTTTCATGATATGCAAAATGAGCAATAGAAAATAAATGACCTAGTGTCTGCCCCTGGAAGTCAGGCATGAATGGTGGTGGGAAAATTTGAGCAAAATATAATGCTCCAAAATAGAGATAGGGTGGTGGGAGGAGGGGGGAAATGGGGATATTGGTGGTAGAGAGCTTGCATTAGTGGAGGAATAGGTGTTTGGTCATTTTGGTCGTTGTATGGCTGAATCTCAAACATGACTGTATCTCACAGTGGTTCAATAACAATTTTTTAAAAATTAAAAAAAAATAGACTGGGGAGCAGGAGCAAAGCTTTTCCTGCCCTGGATGGTGCCCCTGAGAGCTGTCCACATCCCCAGCTCCTCTGCGCACTGGCCAAGGCTTCCCCTGGATGAACAGAGAGGGCTGACCCCCACTGCCCCTTCTACCTGCTCCCTGCTGACCCTCTGCTCCCCAGGCCCCAAGCAAGACGTTCCCACGCCTGCACCGTCCCCCCCGCCCCGGAAGGCCGCACGTCAGGAGACACCACTAGTTCAGCAGCTTTTATTGTGGTATTTACGACTAGTTTGTTTGGGGTGATCATTTACTCCTGCCGTCATCAAAGTGGCTCTCAGGAATTACACACCAGCCACCCCATCCCCGTGTCACCCCGTGGGAAGGCGGCGGTGGCAGACACGGGAGAGAGGTGGCATTGCAGAGCAAGGAAACCAGCAGCTCCGGACACTCTGGGGCGGCCCCTCGTGCAGCAGGAGACCCTCAAGGGTGCAATGGGCTGGGGGGCCCGGCCTGGCCTGTGCTTTCTGGGTACCCCCAGGGTGTGCCAGCCCAGAGAGGCCTGCAGGTCAGAGTGGGTGTCCACTGCACGCAGGCAGCTGGAACAGGAGGGTCTGGGGCATGGGACAGGGTCAGGGCCTGGTTCCAGCCCCAGCACCCCTTGGCCCCCCTGAGCTGGGCCAGGCACCAGGGGCCGAGCTTTGAACTGTCATCCAGGCTGCTCCGTGTCACCACCAGGAGTGGCCCAAACTGGTCCGTGTCACCTACCAGGAGTGGCCCAGGCTGGTTAGTCTCCCAGGACTGACCCCAGGCTGATCAGTGTCCCAGGAGTGGCCCAGACCGGTCAGTCTCCCAGTACTGGCCCCAGGCTGGTCAGTAAACCAGGACTGACCCCAGGCTCGTCAGTGTCCCAGGACTGACCCCAGGCTGGTCAGTCTCCCAGGACTGACCCCAGGCTGGTCAGTCTCCCAGAACTGACCCCTACTCACTCAATACTGTCTGTTAACCTGTGTCGCCTCCCTCCAGAATAAGCCAAGAGGAAGATGCCTCCCCTGTGAGAAGGAGGGGTCTCTCCAGACCAAGGGCACTGAGGAACAGCCCCACCCCGGGGCACAGCGCTCAGAGAGGGAGCCAGTGGGCAGCTCAGACCTGAGAGACAGGGCAGCAGGTGGACATAGGTATGGGGCCTCTGCATCCTGCCCATGCCCCATCCACATCTACATCCCATCCATGACCTGTCCACATCCTGTCCACATCCTATCCACATCCTGTCCACATCCTCCAAGTTCCACCATGTCCTATCACCATCCTGCCTGCATTCCATCCACGTTTCACCTGCAGCCCATCTACATCCCGTCCATGCCCATCCCCACCCCATCCACACCCCAGCTGAGTCCCATCCACTTTCCATCCACGCGTGGTCCAGACCCTGTGCATTTTCGTCCACATCCATGATCTGTCCACATCCCACCCGAGTCCCTCGCCCCCGTCTGTGTCCCGCCCATTCCACCGACATCCACCCACGTTCCAGTCGGGCCACACACGCACTTGAACCCCATATTTTGATTCTCCTCAACGGGTCCCTGGTCCTCTCCTGGTCTCCAGAGGTGGGTGGATCTGAAGACCCTCAGAGGCCGGCGCCCAGGAGTGCCTCTAAACAGGGCCCTGAGGTGCTCCTTCAGCTGCCTCTGTACATCTCCCAACCGGCACCATCTCTGGAGAAGCCTCACCACTAAGCGGAAGTAGGGCCCACCTGCACTGCCCACCCACCACCACCCATAACTGGCTCTCGGTGCCGCTAGGAGGGGGGTCCCCATGCTTCTGACCCCGTGCCTCTGACTGGGGGTCCCTCTGCTCCCGGAGCTACTTCTCTTGCCATTTCTGGTCTCCCAGAACAGGGGCAGAGTCCCCGGGTGGTGGCCACTACAAGCAGATAAAAGACCACGTGACTGAGCCCAGCAGGGCCAGAAGCCTGTGACCCCGCCCAGGCTGGCAGCAGAGACAAGGTGGGGGGTGTCGGATTGTGAGGTGGGGGTGGGGCCCAGGGTATAGGGGGTGGGGGCAAGCTGGGGATAGGGTGGGTGTTCTCCACAGCAGAGACCCACCCCGGAAGTGATTCAGGGTCTGCAGCAACTCCCACAGGACACCTCTTCCTGGGGTCCTGGAAAGAACAGTACCCCCGGGGGAGGACGCCTGAGGCCGCTCCCTGGGGCGCTGAGCCAGAAGGGAGGGATAGAGAGAGGCTAGGAAGGTTTGGGAGGCCAGGCCACTCTCCCTGCCCACGAGCAAGTGTGATGGGCCGTGACGTGCCTGCCTGGGGTTTGCTCAGAGGCCTGGGCCGAAGAGGAAGAGATGGAGGTAAGCACACCCAGCAGCAAGTGGGAGCCCTATGGGAAATGGACAGCCTGGGGCCCACAGGGAAGGGACCACGTGGGGCCTGCGTTGTGCTCTGGGGAGAGCACCTGCACTCACAGAGTCAGGGCTGGGGGAGGGGCAGCCAATTAGAAGTGAGGGGCGGGTGTGGGCTGGTGTGACACTGGGCTGGCATAAGAAAGAACAGTTTTCTAGTCAGTCAGGGACAGAACGCCCCAAGAGGGAGCAAGAGCAGACCCTGCAAAGTCACAAAGGTGGAGGTCAGGTTGGGTGTGTTCAAGGAATAGACGCAGGCCCCTGTGCATGGAGCATCATGCTAGGGGTCAGGTCGGGGCCAGGGAGGACTCTGGACTCATGGACTCTGGGCTTCATAGAAGCCCAGAGAGAGGCCATGGTGGGGTTTACAGCAAGAATTTAAATGTTCCAAATTACAACATCAGAAGGGAGAGGTTGTGGGGGTCTGCGCGGCTCAGCCAGGTCTAGGTGACGCTGGGAGTGGGGGGAGGCAGGGACCCCCACTACTGTCCCAGAGACCCGGGGGCCAGCACACCATGTGCCCGTGACTCTGAGGCAGCGGTTGGTGCCATGTCAGCCCCTCAGCAGGCCCAGGCTGCGGTTTCCATCCTTCCCCCGACACTTTATCTTAATGTTTTCAAAAGCATTTTCACTAAAGAATGTTCTCGGAAGAGCAGCAAAGCTGTGCACCGTATAAAATTTCGCCGCTGGCATGCTCAGCATAACCATCACTGAGCTGCGAGGAAAGCGCTCGATGGACCTGAAGCCTGTCACCCAGGAACAAAGAGCTCGAGACAAGCCGCCCTGACTGGACGTGCTGGGTGCACCTGATGGAGCCAAGGAAGCCATAGACAGTCGGGGGCCTGAGAGCCCGTGTGAACCTGACATGAAAATGAGACGTGTTGCACCCAAGGGCAGTAGAGACCAGGGTGAGGAGGATGGCTCCACAGCTGGAAGCCTGCCTCATGCATGAGGGCGGGGGGAGGGGGGGAGAGGACAGCTGGGATAGAGAAGGAATCACTAAGTCAATGGTGGTTGGAGGGATCACTCGGGATGGGAGATACATGCTGAAAGTAGATAAAGGACCAAACATGATGGTCTCTCAGTATCTGTATTGCAAACCATAATGCCCAAAAGGAGAGAGAGAGAGAGACAGAGACACAGACACAGACACAGACACAGACACAGAGAGAGACAGAGAGACAGAGAGTGTATGGGGGAAATTGTCTGCCATAGAGGAAGGGGAAGGGGGTCATGGGGGGATACTGAGGACATTGGTGGTGGAGAATGTGCACTGGTGGAGGTTTGGGTGTTCAATCATTGTATGACTGAAACTCAGACTTACAGTTACTAAGCTTTGTAACTGTATCTCACGGTGATTCATTTACAAAAAATTTTTAAGAAGAAAGAAAAAGACGTTTTGGAAACTCCACATAAGCTGGTGCCTTCTTCAAGGGAGCTGCTGCTGCTTTCTGGGGCAGACTTTTAAATCATGTGTGTGATGGTGTCCGTGGGGAAGACCCGCAGAGGTGGCAAACAGACGCTCCCCAGACGCCTGAGGTAAGGCGTTGCCACCACACCACGCGCGAGGCGGCTGAGTCTGTGCCACAGACGGGACGGGGGGCCAGGGTTCCCCTGACACACCCACACAGGATGTCGGTCCTGCCCAGTTCCCGGCACCAGCCTTGAAGAGACAGGCACTTGTTATGTCTGTGCTGCCCCCAGGAGGACCCTCCAGCCTCCCCCCTCCTCAGCCAGCGTCTCATCCCCTCAGGTTGTTTCCACCTCTCAAGCTGGAAGTGAGCGTGGAGGCACTCAGGAGCCTGCTCCCAAGCACCACACCATGCTCCTGCCTGGAATGCCGCTCACAGCAGGTCTCAGGCGTCCGAGGCCGCCCAGGGGTGGATGGGGACAGGACGCAGGACAGGACACCCCCGGCCTCTCCGTGCGGGCATCCGAGAGTGCATGGCCACTGCCCTGCATGGCCGTGTCCGCCGTGAGTCACGTCCGCCTGCGAACCCCACGGGCCTGCTGCAGCGTGTGTGTTTAAAGAACGCCGGCTGGGGGTGCATGCAGCCGGGACGCTGGGGCCACGCGGGGTGCCCGAGCCTGAGCAGGCTGGGCAGGAGTGGGCCCCCCCTCCTCCCCTGGGCGCCAGCGTCAGCCCAATTAGTGGGCGCTGCTTCCTGCAGCCGGACTCCCGGCTGGTGAGGAGGAGCCTGGGGCGACCGCAGGGCGGGGATCCCGGCCTTCTTAAGCGCCCGCCCGCAGCCCCGAGCCCAGCGTGCCAACCCGCCAGCTGCCAGCCCCGAGAACCTGCACCCCGCACCCACCATGGCCGACAAGCTGAGCGAGGAGAAGGTGGCCGAGTTTAAAGAGGCCTTCTCGCTGTTCGACAAGGACGGTGACGGCTGCATCAGCACGCAGGAGCTGGGCACTGTCATGCGCTCGCTTGGCCGCAACCCCAGCGAGGCCGAGCTGCAGGGCCTGATGCGCGAGCTGGACCGCGATGGCAGCGGCAGCGTGGACTTCGCTGAGTTCCTGGCCGTGATGGCCCGGCACAGCGGGCCCCGCTGCAGCGAGGAGGAGATCCGCGAGGCCTTCCGTGTCTTTGACAAGGATGGCAGCGGTAAGGTGAGCGCCTCTGAGCTGCGCCACGTCATGACGCGCCTTGGGGAGACGCTGAGCGAGCAGGAGGTGGACGAGATGATCCGCGAGGCCGACAAGGATGGGGACGGGCAGGTGGACTATGAGGAGTTCGTGCGCATGCTGGTGTCCAAGTGAGCCAGCTGAGCCCACGCACACACCTCCTAGCCTCGCCGACCCCCGCCTGCTTCTCCTCCGTGACAGCATCCCGTGTCCCCGTCTCAGCACACAGGACCTCCCCCCCAGCCGAGGGCCCCGTGCTGGCTTCCCCTCCCCTCCGCCGAGTGACCGCCGAGTGGGCCTCGGGCAAGCTGCCCACCAGTGCCCGCGTGGAAGCAGCCGGGGCTCTCAGGGGTCCGGGGCCTGGACAGGCCCTCGCATTGCCCCAACGTGCCTCTTGCTGCCAGGCGCACCCCCGGCCTGGAGCTTGCCACAGCGCGTGTACATCTGGGACCTGGAGGAGCCCATGGGTGCTGACACGCCGTGTCTGTCCTCCGAGGGAGCGGGAAGGACAGGGGATGGAGCCGCATGGAATAATAAATCGCTTTGCTGTGTCCCGACCATGTTTGCTTCTCTGGCTCCTGCAGGAAGGAGCCGGGCAGGACTGGGCCAGAGGGGACGGAGGGCGCGGGCACCATGGGGAGAGTGCGGTGGAGGCCCCTTCAACAGTTCCTTCCAACAAGATGGTGGTGGGCAGCGGGGGCTTCCCATGCTCCTTCCTGAGGCTGGAGGCACATGAACGTGGACAGAGGCCGGGATTTCTGCAGTTGGAAGTGCTGGAGGGGGGTGGGGCCGAGAGGTTGGGGGGGAGCCCAG
The DNA here is from genome assembly GCA_028565675.1 of Sorex palustris. NCBI lineage: Eukaryota > Metazoa > Chordata > Mammalia > Eulipotyphla > Soricidae > Sorex > Sorex palustris. Next base: position 3,044 of record JAOXYA010139203.1, on the reverse strand, counting down.
GCTGTAGAAGGGGCCCAGGGCAGCCCCACCCCCACGCCAGCCCCCTTTCTCTGCCACTCTCTGGATGATCACAGGGCCCCCCCCTCTCTATCCCCCCAAAAGGCGTGGGTCCACAGCCAAGACATTCCGCCTGCTGGGAGGAATTTATAAACCTGACCGCACTTTCATGTGCCTCCCTGGGCTGCTCGTAAATCAGGGTGGGGGCGCTGGCCCCCCAGACTATATAAAGTCGCTGCTCCGGCTCCTGTTTCCAATTTTAAATCAAGTCTGCCCAGCCTGGCTGACTCCTGTCTGTCCACGGATTCCAGGCCCCTCAAAGGCGGGAGCCGGCAGCTAAAAATGCCCCATCGTGCCTCAGGGCCAGGCGGCTAGGCGAGAGGTGCCCCCCACAGACCCCGCCGCCCACCTGCACTTTGGGGGAGCGAACTGGCTCACAGGGGTCTAGCTAAGCCCACCCACCAGCATGGGTGCTGGGGGGTAGGAAGTGGTCTCAACTTGGGCTGGAACAGGAACGAGGCCAGCGGGGAAAGTCCCCAGGAGCCCTGGGGGGGAGTCACGGTACCCAGACCCTGGGAGCTTCAGTTCCCCATCGGGGTCTTAGAGAGGCGAGTCCAGGAGAGGAGCCGCTTCCCACCCACACGGGGCAAACCCTGAGACTGTTTCTCTGGGAGTCCCTGTATTCCTGCCCACACAGGGCTGTCCAGCAGACGGGGGCCTGGACATCACCGCAGGAAGCCCAGCCACACTGCCTGGCCCACTCAGGATGTGGCCTGCCACATGCTGAGCCCCAACACGGGTCCCAGGAGACACACAAGATGGGAGACTGTCCTGGTGCTCTGGATGGGGGTCTCAGCTCGACACACAGATCTGGGCCCCAGCTGGCTCAGAGGCGACGAGCTCCGGCCTGGTCTGGGGGTTGTGAAGGCGCTGCTGGCCCGTGTCTACAAGGCTCAAGCAGCGTGAGGGAGCCCGAGGGGCCATGCCTCAGAGTCTGCGCGTCCCACCCCGTCTCCTGAGTGTGAGACACAGACCCCTTCCCTGTCTTCCAAGTGTGTGAGAGACACAGACCCCTGTCTCCCGAGTGTGTGAGACACAGACCCACCCCGTCTCCCGAGTGTGTGAGACACAGACCTACCCCGTCTCCTGAATGTATGAGACACACACCCCTCCCCTGTCTCCCGAGTGTGTGAGACACAGACCCACCTTGTCTCCCAAGTGTTGAGACACAGACCCACCCCATCTCCTGAGTCTGTGAGACAGACCCCTCCCCTGTTTCCCGAGTGTGTGAGACACAGACCCCTTCCCTGTCTCCCTAGTGTGTGAGACAGACCCCTTCCCTGTCTCCCGAGTGTATGAGACACAAACCCATCTCATCTCCCAAGTGTGTGAGACAGACCCCTCCTTGTCTCCCAAGTGTGTGAGACACAGACCCACCCCATCTCCCCAGTGTGAGACACAGACCCCACCCCGCAACCTGGGGCCTCAAGTAAGTGTGACCCGGCTTGGTGGCCCAGATAGAAACTCAGTCTCAAACATCTCTAGGACTTGTGGCCCACCAGGATGAGCACCACTTGCTCCCCCAGCCCAGTCCCTCCCTCCTAGGACTGCAGGGTCCAGCACGTGACCCTTCTAATTCTCCGCAGTCCCAGCTCCTCAGGGATCCCCTCAGTGGACGCCCTCCTCGCTCACACATGTGGCCCCAAGAACGATGCCTCAGCCCAAGGGCCCCCACCCCAACCACCACTGCCAGAAGGCTGCGTGCCTGCATGGTCACCCAGGAGGCCTGGCATCCTGGCTTTCCTCTGGCCCATAGATCAAGTGGCCAGTGCAGCTTCCCACAATGCCAATGACCTGAGAACAGGTCTACTGGTCCTCGCCCCCACTGCTGGGATCCTGCCTGTGAGGGGACATGTGGAAAGCGGAGACATAAGCGGAACCCAAGGAGAGGAGCAGAAAGGCGCAGACCCAGCTGCCCGGGAGGCAGCCCCGTGTGGGCCCTGCCACGAAGACCTGGAGCCTCCCTCAGTGTGCATGTTCACAGCCACACTCGCCATGGGAGGGGAGGAGGGCAGCCCTGCCAGAGACCCCAGACCCGGCCTCTGCACACTCACCCCCACACTCCCCACTTCTGAGGAGCAGAAGCTTGGCTTCTCGTGACTTCTGTGCCCGGAAAGGAAAGCAGCCCGTGTTGGGGTGGAACAAGGTCTTTGTATCTGGGGATTAGGACGCTCACCCTCTGCCCTCCCAGGAAGCCCTGAGTTCTGGGCAGCAGGAGGGTCCCCGATTCCCGTCCACAGGACAGCTCTGGGACCAGCATAGAGGCAGCCAGCACTGGCCCCATCAACTCTGAGAGATATCAGCATCCCACCCCAGGACCAGGCACCTCAAAGAGGCCGGCAACCAGACTTCGCTCTCCCGTGTCCTGGGCCTTTGGGGTCTGTCGTAAACCCCGATTCTGCAGCTCCCCGAGGAGCTGGGCTGAGCATGGGGCAAGAGCTGTATGTAACCAAAACCCAAGGGAAGGTCGGGCCAAGAGACACTTCCACAAGAGAAGACAAAAACAGGCAAAGAGGTTTTGTAAGAACCAGATTTTCTGCTAGAAGCCCTTGGAAACCAAGAAGCACTGGGGAACCGTGGGTAAGGGGCCCGAGGGAGGGATCTGGGTGCGAGCTGGTAGGGCAGAGGCCAGGCCTGGGGACAGGCCCAGGAACAACAGAGCATGAGGGGGGATCCTCGCGTGACTCCTTCATTGAGTCACTCCTGACTCTTCACCATTCTCAGAGGAATGTCTGCTCCAAGCATCATGGATTCCACACAGTGCTCCAGGGTGCTGAGGGGCCACACTGCAAACGGACAGGGGCTCAGGATACAGACCCCCAACACCCGCACACTCACACTCACACTCACTCATACTCAGACACACACACATATATATTCACACACACTCATGCACACACATTCACACATATTCTCACACACTCTCACACATTCACACACATACACACAACTCACACATTCTCATACTCACATTCACACATACACAC
>JAOXYA010139194.1:0-10137 GCA_028565675.1 Sorex palustris | reverse complement strand
AAATGGAGACGTTACTGGCGCCCGCTCGAGCAAATCGACGACTAACGGGAAGTTAAGTGATTAAGTGATTAAGTATGGAATTCTATGTCCTGAACTGATGTTCTGGTCACTATTTTTTTAAAAAAACTTATTTTATCACTCTAAAATCCAATAGATATTTATTTAAGTTTCATTTATTTATTTTTATTGAATTACCATGAGATAGAGCATTACAAAGCTGTTCATGACTGCATTTCAGTCATACGATGTCCCAACACCCATCCCTCCACCAATATAATTTCCTGGGATCAATGTCCCCAGTTTCCCTCACACCTCTCCAAACCACTCACCAGGACCTGGTAACTCTTACTGGTTAACTACATCACTCACCACTTTATCATGTTTGGTGAATCTCTTTGAATACTCTTGCTATTCAGTTCACTGATCTTCACTACGTCTGGGATACAAGTATATTATAAGTATGTACAAAAGGGAGTGGACTGACTCCAAAAGTTGGTGATTGTGATTAATTTTAGCTATTAATGTAGGTATTAATTTTAGCTCTTGGATTTGCAGTGCACAATAGACAATGAACATTCACATATACTTTGCTTAAGATTACTGTTGAGGATGAGGAAGAGGAAACCTAGGATTGAATATCTGACTTTAACAATTACATTTTAAGAAAGGCTTTGATAAACAGGAATGTATCCATAGAAAAATTTAAAAGTGTGTTTCATGGGGGAATGGTTACACACTCCTAAAAAAAGCAAATCCATGTTAGGTACTCCTTAGTGGTGTTATTATAGCCAAACTGCTCTCAGACAGAAATACTCTAATATATAGATTCAAAATAAATCGCTTTTACATAAAATAACATCTCCAAATTATACTTTTGCAAAGGTATTATTGCTTTGTTTAAAATTACTTGTAATGAATTATATTGAAGAAATACCTGACTTTTTTATATTTTGGAGATGAATGTACATTTTACATAGAAATCTGGGTTAGACTCATCTTTTAGAACTTTGTATATATGAAATAGTGATTATTCAGTCCTATTAACTTCTCTCTGCCTTTAACTCCACAGATCATGATATCAAATAGCAGACTATAGTTGAAGGCTAGGAAAATCTGATGGAATGAGATATGACAGTAATGTTTTTTTGACTTTATTCAGTAAAATCTGCCTACATGCCCCTATAAGAAGTAGAATCTTGATTATGTCAGTCCTGCTGCTTAAATACCAGTCTGGGACTATTGTACTGAGCTGTGACAAATTGGACTGTTCATAATTTTCAATCATGCCTGATTCTACTATTGTTGTACGAACAGGGACTGCATTATCTTAGCGCGACCACCTGGCTCACCACAATGCAAAGCTGCTGTTACAGCATAGAAAACAAGATGACTTGCTGGTGACTGGGCTTTTTGAAATATAAGGAGAGAATCAAGGAGGAATGATTATGGAGGTGACTCTCCCGAGGTAATGTTATCCCTCACCAAACACTGAAATTAAAAATAAAATTCACTTCTGGGGAGCATTCATCCATGAATGTTTGGTAAACATAATTCATTCAATATGTTGTATGTTGTTGCCAAATCCTTTATTTACATTTGTTCCCCTACAACGAGTATATATGTTCTTTTTTTTTTTTTGAGTATATATGTTCTATGACCAAACTTGTTTGATATGTAGCATGGGCTGGTATTAAGTAATAAAGCTGAGTGAAAGGAAGTATTTTTTTTAAATATCTAGCAAATATTCTGATACAAAAGGAAGGGCATAAAGTTAGATCTGATTTAATTTCAGGTCTTTTAGTAACTGCTCTTTGAATTTCAAGTTCCAGTAAATCTTGGTTTTTGCCCATTTTGTGATGAGTACACTATGACCATATTATTTGCATGTTAGGGGAATAGATTTCCAGGAACTAGTGAATGAGGAAGCCTCTCAATGAGGTAGAGTTTTAACTCACAAAACACGAGTGGTAGTTAAAAGAGTAAAAGGAAGAACTCATAGACATCAAAAGCTTACTTGAAGGAGCCAGAGCAATAATAAAGCTTTGTCATTGTAAACCAAAACCAGTAAAAGACAGTTTGAAAGACTAATCCCCTATAAGTCAGCTATTAAAAAAACTGGGAGGTTGAGTGAAAGCTGACATATATTCACCAGCTTGGGGCATTTTCCCCTACGAGGCCTTTCAGAGAAGAGTTTCTTTTCAAAGAAATATTCTGGGATGCCAACTCATGATATGCTGAAATATTGAAACATCTTAATATACTCTGTACACTGTTGAAAATTAGAGGCAATATAAGTGATCTACTGGAACTTGAGATATTGATTAAATTAATTATGGACTTCTGAATTTAAAATAGATGTTTTCTATGTATTGAATTCAGAGCGCATTGTTGAACAAAAAAAACATATAAAGGCGAGTTACAAAAAAAAAACTCCTTAAAAGTGTTTTTTTTAATGAGTAACCATATTATAACTATTGAAAAAATGCAGCATACATATGATTTGCATAGTTTGTGTTTGGAGTAATTTGTAAAGTTATTTCTCAGTCTTCAAAGCAGCCCTCTGAAGTCAGTTCCCATAGTCTCTTTTAGGAACTGAGTAATGCCACAGTTAAAATCACTCAAGTTTTTCACCCAAAGTGTAGGGCAGACCTTATAGTCTAAGTACTTAAAACAGATTATTTTTTTAATGTTAGTGAATGCTTCAGAAATGATAACATACTTTTCTAGCATCTTTCTTTAATGCAAGAAATTTTCTAATTCGATGAGAATGAAATATACTTTTCTAATGGCAAACTTCTATAATCTCCATATATTGTTGGGGTGTTTCTCCTTAGGAATACTAAAATCTACATGTGTTTCCCAAAGTGGGCAGTCCTAACCCCTGGGGATGCCAGAAAAAACCAAGGGTGGATAGAAAGTAGTGGCCCCAGGGATAATTAGGACTGCTTTAAATTTGCTTTAAGAACATGGATTTAAGTTTGGGAACCTCTTATTGAGATCAATAATAAAGAAAATTGTGTTGAAATGAGAGTAACATGTTAAAAAGGGGATAGTCAAATTGCATTTGACATTTCAGCCTACACATTTATCATTTATTGCTCTACATCATTTCCCCCTTTTTGCTACAATTCAAATGAAGCTGAATATTGAACACTCATTTTAGAATTCAAGGTGACCTCATGAAAGCCATGCTGTTCTTGTTATTTGGCTAGAATTTGATGTATGAAGTAGAAGTTGCAATATCAAAGTTTATGTTGATTTCATTAGACCTCTTTTTTACTAGATCTAATAAACTCTTGAATATTTACACCAGGTAGAGTTCAGATTTTCTTTTGTCAGACGTCAAATCTAGTCCATGTAGTAAGTGGGAGAATGAAAGAATAGTTTTAACTATTTTTAATAGGTACAAAAATGAACTTTCTTATAACCTTCCAGTTAATTAATTCTTCTCACTCTTTCATGGCTATCCTTGACTTAATGGGATATTGGAGTCTGGTAGCATTTCAGGACAGTCTCACATAAATAGTATTAATCCTGGAGGTTTAAATAAACATAAAATATCCCTAAACTTTAACAATATAAAAAAGAAATATGACTCTTATTACTATGTTACTGTAATGGTATAGACCAGAGCTACCTTGGTAAGGCAAATTACTGTAAACTTAAAGAATACTTTAAAAGGGCTAAGATATAATACAGGAATAAAGTGCTGCCCTTACATGTAGCTGACCCAGTTTGATCACTGACACCCCAGAAGCAGCTCCTGAGCACAGAGTCATAAGGAAGCCCTGTGCACCAGAGAATGTGGCCCCAAATTTTACAAATTACTGAGGGAAAGAGAAAATATATTGAAATAGAGATAATGATGTATAAGAGAGAAATACAGAATGACTGATTTTTTTAGTGCATTTAATTTTTATTTCACAGAGCCTCACAGTTTCAGGAGCCATAAGTACAATAAAAATAAGATGCCGATTATGGAGCTCACTATGGATGCTATTATTATTACAGCGAGGATCCCAATTATGATCCATGAAGGTTATTCACTATGAATACCAGCTTTTAAAGGGAGCTGATGGGAAAACAAACCCTAAAAGGAATTTCAGAATTCTGCCAGTCCTTTGTTGAAACAATGCATAGGGGGCAGATCGGAATAAGTAAGTCAGCTAGTTCTCATTTCTTTGCCCAGAAAACCATATGTGGTCCAGGTAAGCTTTAAATAGACATGCAGTTCTGGTTGATGATCAGAGGTACTGTAGAGCAAGTGTCCTGAGTTTCAGGTTTTGATGGCAACAATGTGGGCTTTTCTCCACAGTTCCTAACATCATGATATGCTCTGGCAGCAAAATTAAGAAACGTAATATACTTTTCTCTAAAGTTTCCTGAATTAGTGCTGAACAAAAACTCCTGAAGCAGAAAATGAGAGCGAGTCCAAATGATTCTTAGAGTATTAGAAGGGTCTGGTGATGATGCAGTTTCTGGGCTTAGCTCTTGCTAAGATAGGAGATTGGTCTAAGGGGAATAAAAGAAATGGCAGGTCTGGTTGATGCTAAAATCAACTAGAGAGAAAACAATGTGCCTATAACACTACGAAAACGCACAATACAAAAATTACAGGAAAACTTTAACGAATGAAGTGGATTTACTTAGCTGAGGTGGAGAGACAGTTCAGGAGTAATGAGCTTGTTTTATCTGCAGGGTCCCCAGTTTTGTTTTCAGCACCAAGTAGGCGTCACTCCTGAGCATAAAGCCAGCAATTGCTCCTGAGCACCACTAGGTATGGCCCAAAGCTTCACTCTGCACCCGTAAGAAACAGAAAAAGGAAAGTCAGTCTTATTTGAGTACAGCTTAATAGGTGATTCAGAACAAAACAAAAAGGTGTGTGTGTGTGTGTGTGGAGGCGAGGGGTGTTTAGAATTCTTACATCTATTCTCTCTAAACTTTAACTTTTAGCCTTTAAATTATTAAGATATATTCTCATACTTTAAAAAATAAGGAAGATCAGCTTAATATTTATGCACTTTTCTTAAGATATCAAACATGAAGCTGAATGAGAGGAGTAAACCATGCAGGAGAATATATAGCATCAATGCTGTGAGATCCACTGCAGTGTTTTCTGGATGAACAGCTGCCTAGCATTGCCTTTCAACTGAGGGATGTCATTCATTAAATTGTGCATTGGATGGCCCAGCAGACAGCATTTAGAAGGTTAGTTGTGCTGAGGATTTTGCCAAGGATAAAGTGGAACCCACCTTAACATTTTGAATTTTTTTTGTCTTTTGTCATAATATGCTTTTTTGTTTATTGTTTGGCTTTAAGCAAGATAGAAATACTTTGCTCATAAATATCATATTAGTATCTGGTGATTGGACGCTGACCTGAGCACATTTACTTAGAGAAGTTAATAGAATCATACTCTGAGTAGTACTTTGTAATTAGAGCGAAGCAGAAATCAAGTTGAGTATCTTACATTGAGTCTTTCTAAACTTTTATTTTTAGCTTTAAAATTGTTAAGATATTTTCTCATACTTTAAAAATAAGGGAGACTAGCTTAATATTTAAAGTCTTATCTGGTAAAATTGCATTTTAAAATCTCTTAAATTAGAAATTGATTTATCTTGAACTTACATGCAAGTTAGATTTTAGGGGGTTACAAACAAGAAATTTTCACCAGTACCCCAGTTTCTCCCAATAAATTACTTTGGTTCTTTAATTTCTTAAATGATTTTTTAATTTTCTATGTGCTATTTGATACATACAGAAGGAAGAAAATTATAGGTGTAATTGAGTGGTTTGGGAAAAAAACAGAATAAAAATTAATACCCAAACTAAAAGCCAGAATTATTGCATATTCCTAAGATTTTGTTAGTACTGAATTCCCCACAAAGATAATTTACTCGAGTTTTGACTGTAATCTTGCATTATATGTGGAAAAAATTTGCCTATATACTTCTAGGAAATATATAGGCAAAAAAATTGCCTATATACTTCTATATACTTCTTGCATTATGTGTAGAAAAAAATTTGCCTATATACATATACTTCTATAAACTAAAGACATTAGTTTTGCTTGCAATTGATATGTATAAGATGAAATCATACTTTATTTCATCTTTTAGATCAGAATTTTTGTACTATGTTATACATATGGTGATGTAGTATGTGATAAAAGAACTTTTATTTTTGATTTTATGAAATTTCATCTTGTGCACCACTCATTTATCTGTTGCATGGTCATTTGAAGGTTTTTGGGTTTTTTTATGAGCAATACTGCTATGAACATTTACATTTAGATCTTTTCCATCTGTAAAACTATTTCTTGAGGAATAAGCCTAGTTGGGAGATTTCTTATAATACACAGTGAATGCTCAGCATTAAAGATAATTCTATGCTGTTTTCCTAAATGAGTCTCATCAGTTTACACCTTCATTAAGAGAATTTACAACTTGTGGTACATTTATATAATACTCTAACACTTTGTATATTTGGATTTATTAATTTTGGAAATTATATGTGTATGAAATTATTTCTCAGAGTCATTTAGATTTCCTGATTAATAAAAACATTGAAAAATTATAAATATTTACTTATTTCATTTGTTATCCTTTTGACATGTATTTATGTCAATTCATCACTTATTTTTTAGCATTAAAAATCTATCATTTATTTATTATGTCTAATATTTGTTTCATCTTTGAATTCATTAAGATGCTTTCAGTTTCAAGCACAGAACCCAAATTTTGGTATTTTTATACTTTTAAAATTGATGAATTTAGTTGTTCAAAACATCAATGACTTCCATATGTTGTTGTTTAAGAATCATCCTTAGTCTGTTAACTATCTTGATTTTACCTATTCGTGGGAGATCCTATGGGCTTTGCAGACAGAGCTAGAGAAAAGTTCCAAATGTTTCTTTCCTTTATTCGAGGGAAATCTTTCCCTGAACCCATCCCCTGCATACTTCCCATAAATTACACATTACCATTCTATTCATGCCTGAGCTGACCATTGCCAAGAGGCGAAAGTTACAATGATTAACTCTGAAATCAAATTTCCACTAGTATAATGGTGTGGAAAAAAACATTCCCAGTATTTTTGTGACTTACAGATAATGTGGTTTTCCTGCAGAATGCAGGTTAGGCAAAGATCTTTCTATATTCTCTCGAAACCACCTAGACACTTTTCAGACCCCTGGTGGGGCCATGCATGCATTTATATCTGCTCCTCTTTATCTGGTAAAGCAGACAAATTTAATTTTAGTGTGAGGTGAAGAAATCTCTTCCCAAGTAGGCAACCTTTTCACGTCACACACAGAAAAGTGTGTAGTTGTATAGTGTACTTATAAGAAAAGGATGAAGACTTGATAACAATAATACTCTCTGTCCAGTTAGCATGGGTCAATGTTCAATGCTTGAATTGTATAGAGGATCAAACTTCCAGAAATATTCCTGCATCTTTGTAAGAGCATAAAATCAGGGTTTTGTTACAGAGAACCAAAGCATGGGGCTACTTTGTTCTTCCCTCTACTGGCTTCTGCAAGATTTCTAGCACACTAAGAAGCTATGAGGAATGGCTTTATTGCTATCACAAGAATAAAGGGCCTTAGAATAGGAAAATAGGGAGCATTCCAAATCTTTTCTACACTGAATAACATATATTGGTAATGAGCATGCTTAAATAGGTAGTACTACAATTTTGACACTATAAGTTGACCCATTGATCTCATCTCTCTATTCTTCTTAGAGACAGCAACTTAAGTATTTTTTATTCAACATAATTAAAAGATTCTGCCCTCAATTTGCAGTTGTAGTCATCATTTTTATATAAGAGCTAATGCATAAAAGCTAATTCATATAGTACCATCTCGTGATGTTTAAGATACTTCTATTTCTTTTTATCCATACAAACATTGTCAGCGATTGAACATTTAAGTTCTTTTGTATCACCTTTATTGCTAATTATTTTCTTGATTTTTATCTTGTGTCATCAGAAATTGCCTTTTGAGACACAAGCATTATGGACCTGTGATCCCCTTTCCTTACAACTGGATTTTATTCTCTACATTGGCAAGATTTGTTCAAAGGCATCTATCTTAATACATGTCTACAATCACAGCATTAAGTTTTCCCAAATATTCACCATTTACCAGCCCATTCTTTGAGTATGTTTCTGTCCTAGTTAGATTCAGGACACTGCCCATGAGAAGGCCTAGGAGAGCGGTCAATCATGCTAACATAAAAAGTAGGCTGGGGAAGCATTAGCCAGCCTAAAGCCACCAAGGCTGGCTTAAGAAAGATGGGTTAACAGAGCAACCTCTAAATCTCCAGGGAGCAATGGCAGGTGGACAAATGGCACTACAAGACAGTGGACTGAAAATTATTTGAGAAAAAACAGTGGAACATTTGAGAACAAACAAGAACTCTGTAAAGTTCTTCTGGGAGAGGTTTGTTTCTATGTGAACTGAAGTAAGAGCTAGACATCAGTGTCCACTGGCTGATGTGTTCTCAAAATCTGGATTGGAGGCAGAGCACCACTGCTCCCAAGGGTCAAGCTGAAGGCAAGTCACAAACCTAATTGATGCCAACTTGGCCAGAGGCTAGAGTCTTCTTATCTGCTTTAGGGTCCAGAGTGACCTGGAATGGGAAGGTTTCTTTTAATCTTCAGCAGTCCTTGCTTACTGCACCTAGTGGAGGGAATTCTCTCTTAAGATCACACAAGAAAAGACTCATACATGTGTATACACTTGGAATAAAATATTTTTATATATTTTAGAAAAGATACTTATCCCTTTAAAGTTATTTAGGCTCAAAATGAAAAATAAAGTGCCTGTAACGACGCTTTATTAAGTTTTTAATGGATACTTAAGAGTAATTATCCCCCACCCCCCGAGGATCTTTGGCAGGATCCATATTCATGCAGTGTTGCACCCCAACACAGGTGCTCAGGGGAGGGGGAGTACCCCAAAGAGTCTGAGGAAGAGCTTGGTCTTGAAGAACACCAGGGAAGGGAGATATCTAATCAACGTTCACCTCCCTGCCGTTTCATCTCAGGAATCTTTTACGGGATGATGTTGTAATTATCCATCTGGGATACCTTCCCAGAACTGTCCTACAGAGTGGTGACGGTTGTTCGGTTAAGTGGGGAATAAGGAATGTAGCCTTGAGAAAACAGTGTTGTCACCTCTCTGGCTCAACCCACTTTGGCCAGTTGGGAACTGCCTGGCGTGGGTCAGGACTGGTGAAATCGGCTCTAAGCACCTACTGGCACGGAAGCTCACATCACACTAGCCCCACAATATAGCCTCTACTTGCTCCTGAGATTCGCTTGTTTTACACAGCATGAGAGACAATCCCTGTCACTCAATTCCTTGCACAGCTGTGCATTCAGGCTGTCTGAGGGATTGCTCTTTGCAGGAAAGCGGTCTGCTCTCCGTTGGGCACAGATGTTCCGGTCCATTGCGGTCCCTTGGCTGCCCTTTAAAAGGCAGGCTCCACTCAATAGCAGCTCTTCCCATGAACTCAGCCTTTTGCCAAAGAATTGAGGTGACACATTTTTCTTGCCTGCATCAGTAACAAATACGATTTCAATTGGTGCTTTTCAATTGTCACATAGTTGCTTCGAGACAATGAAGAAAGCTTAAACCTTCTCAGGAAAGGGGTGAATTGAAATAAACCCAAGTCCCACACACTTCAAGAACGTCAGTGAACTCTCTTGATCATTAGAAACGCTTTCCCTACATAATTTCTTCAGCCAAATCATCTTTAGTTTTAGTTGGCTTTTGTTCGGAGGGGGCGCGGGTTTGTCACACCTGATGGCACTCAGGGTTTCCTGGCTCTGTGCCCGGGATTGCTCCCAGCAGTGCTTGGGAGACTAACGTACAGACTGGAACCTTACCTGAGTCTTTCACACGGAAAACACACGCTCAGCCTGTTGAGATATCACTCCAGTCCCAGTCAATAATCTTAAGTATGTTTTGGTGTCATGTAAAGTTGTTCTTAATTACCTAAATGTAGCAAGGCAGTATGTTAAGCAAAGCTGTGTTAAAAACAATGCCTATTCAACAGGATTGGGAAGAGTTTCGCTGAGGCATTATTATATTTTTAGCTATCCTGGGTGTCATCAACAGTTTTTTAGCAA
>JAOXYA010139193.1:0-21639 GCA_028565675.1 Sorex palustris | reverse complement strand
GGGTTGTCTTTTCACTTTCTTGCTCATATCCTTTAAAATACATTTAAAAATTTTATTGTGATAAAATATTCATGACATAAAATTTACTATTTAAATCGGTTTAAGTATATATTCCAGAGACACTAAGTACATTCAAATTTTCTTGCAATCATCACCACAACACATTACCATCACACATATCCAGATTGCAGAAAATTCATTTCAGTGTGGTCCCTTACCCCCCACCCCCACCCATAAATGTGGTCCTAAAAAAAAAAACAAACCCAAAACAGGATCCCAAAATTAGAGTTCTAGTGCCTCCTACTGGAAAATAAAGAATGTGCCAAGAGAAGATTAAATCATGTGGCAAAATGTACCAAAAAAGCAACTCTTTAGATATTAGTCCACATAGAAGTGGGACTTCTATAATGGAGAGTAAATGCAAAATTCAGTGAGAAATATCAAGTACACTCTAATATAGAGTAAAACATGTATTTATAAGAAAATTAATGCGGAGCAGAAGTTCACTGATGACGCTGAAACTATACAAGTTTCTGGCTTCTTCTTAAAACTTCGCCAGCACTTCCTCCAGCCATAAACTAAGTTTGTGTGACTATAGCAGCTTAGTGGCCATAACCTTGAATGCATGCTCATCACTCAAATCTACTGAGAATTTAGGGGGGAAACTACAACTGACTGCTTATGGTTGTATACTTCTAGCCACTGCTCAAGTCTTCTTAAACTTGGTTCAAAGGTGCTCTTGGGAGAGCTGGAGCAATACCCAGCATCCCATATGGTCCCCTGAGCATTGCCAGAGGTAATTCCTGAGTGCAGAGCTAGGAGTAACCCCTGTACATTGCCAGATGTGACCCTAAAAGCAAAAAAAAATTACCTTCCATACAAACAGCAGTTCTACTTCTCAGCATCTACCCTAATGTTCCATATAAATGATTCTAGTACATTTGAACTCCTAGGGTAATTAAAGCATGATTCACAATAGACAAAGTCTAGAAACAACGGCTCCTCGCGCCGGCGGCCGCCCCGGTCGGGGGTCTCCGGATCGGGGTCCCCCCACCCCGGCCCGCCGCGCGCCAACTTTGCGGGGACGCGGGGGCGCGCCGGCGGGGACTCCCGAGCCCCGCACGGCGGTAATGGCGGACCCGTTGGCACCGCGCGACCCGTTGGCACCGCGCGCGGCTCCAGCAGCGGGCGGCCGGCGGCGGCCGGGGTGCCAGCGCCCGGGCGCCCCGCACCTGCCCGCCGCAACTTTCAGCTCGGCAGCGCCCCCAGACCCGAGGCCAAGGGGCTCATGGTGGGCGCTGCCACCTCCACTGCCCCCGCGGATGCCTTGCCCCCAGCACCCAGCAGCGGGCTCGGGAACCGCCGCCCCAGCCTGGCAGCCAACTTTTCCCGGGTGCTCGCGGCGCTCTGGCCGTCACGCACCTCTGGCTGGTGCCGCGGCGCCTCGGACTTCTCAGTCCCGGATGCGGGTGGCAGCAGCACCAGCCCGCGGATCCCGGGAAAGTTGTGTCTGCCTCCGAGGAGGTTCTCGAGCCTCCGGCCGCCCCCTGCGCTGGCAAGGGGCGCGCTCCAGGACCGGGGATGCCGCGTGGTGGCTGGTGCTGGTCCCAGCAACTCCCAGAGCTGAGGTTCCAGGGTCTCGCGACTGCAGCCTCCCCCGAGCTCCACCCGCGCGCCCCAGGCTGAGACCCTCCTGCGTCACCGTGGCAGTGGTGCCAGCCGGGGCTGTGCACCAGGGTCCCGGGAGGGAAGAGTGCTCCCAGGGCGCCCCTGAGCGCTGGTGCTCATTTTCCTGTTTCTGGCTGTTTGGCGTCGGGTTGAATCCCTTCCCTCCTGGTACCGAGTCCCGTTCTCTCCCCAGAACACAGGGAAAGCAGGACGCACAACAGTTCTCCGGGCGCTGCCCCTGGGGCCTGAAAAATCTCTAATGTGGGGGAGAAACTTGGGGCCGGGGCTCCAGCCGCAGGCAGTGGTGCTGGTGTCTTAGTCCTCCACTGTGGCTGGACACAGAAGTGCCCACAGGACGTCCGGGATGGGCCCCAGGGTCCCCTTCTCCCCCAGCAGCACCCCAGAATGGGGAGACCCACAGGACTTTCCCTGGCAGAGGAGACCCCCTTCTGCTTCCTTGCCCAAACTGACCACGGCACCAGGACCCACAAGAGGTCACAGCAGCCACACTAGGAGCCCCCAAGAGCGCACCCCTGAGCAGGGGGGCCCGGGCAGCAAGTGTGCCCACGGCATCTTCTCAGCCTGCATCACCTGGGAACCCTGGAAAAGAGGGATGAGAGCCAAGTCCTCAGTCTGGGTCCCCAGAGGAGGGACAAGACTGTCCCTGGGGTTTGGGCAGATGCCGCAGCTCCTAGATGTGCGGGAGCCCTGAGCCCCCACCCCCGCCCACACACAGCCCCTTTGTGATTCTGAACCAAAGCTAAATCAGGGAGGGCACTGCTGCCCGCATGAGAGCTCCCACCAGCTCCCCACTGACCCCTCATCCTTCCAGGACACCCCCCCCCGACCTGCTCACAGTGGCCTCGTGTCCTCTCTAGGGCTCCATCAGGCAGGGTTCCCCGAGCTACCCCACCCCCACCCCGGAACTCACCCAAATTCCCGCAGCAGCTGGAAACCCACTCGCCAGATCTATACACCGAGGCGAGGCAAGACAGACCGAGCCGCCTACCCCAGGGGACCGAGCCAGTCAGGGGCTTGGCCGGAGACCCCAACTCTCGGCTTTTTCATTGGGGGTGCTCCCAGCCACACGATCACCCGTATTTCTGTCTCCTCTGCCCCGCAGAGGTTCCCCCAACCCTCCAGGGAACAGCTGTGTGTTAAGAACCGGCCTTTCCTCAAAGCCCCGGGGTCATGTGGGGAGAGAACCAACAGCCCAGGAGAGATCCTGTGAGGAGGCTGCTTCCGGCCAACATTAGCTCCCTCTACGGCTGTGCGGCCTCGGGCCCATCACTCAACCTCTCTGAGCTCCAGGTCTGATCAGCTGCCAAATGAGAACACACAGCAGTGTTGGTGTGGGCACGTCTGAACAGGGCATTCTGCTGGTCGCTATAGAAGAAAGGCACCCTGCGTAATTGTCTGACCCACCTTTGCTCTGCCTGTCTCTGTAGTTCCCAAGTATGACTGACCCTGCCTTCCCCAGGGTCGCGCCCAACCCAGAGGGGCGGCTGGGACGGGGTAGGTGGGTGGGGAATGCGCGCCCACCGCAGACTGCAGCAGAGCCGCCTGGAGCTGTCCAGGGTCCTGCCCGGGCAGTGGCTGAAGCCACTGCGGGCGGGCGGGCGGGATGGTTTCCTGGGACGCAGGGAAGCCGGGGCTTGGTTCGCCTCCTGTGAATTGTGAATGCGCAGCTTGGCGCGGTGACTCTCCTGGGCGTGTGCCCGTGTAGGACTCGGATGCTGTCTGCACTCGGACTCCAAGGGGTCTGCAGGGCGGGGGTGGGGGTGCCCAGGACGATGGGCGAGAGTTCTCGGGAGCAGCCTGCGTCCTGTCTGTGTCCATCCAGATGGGGCTGCTTTCTGCGAGGAAGAGGGACGTGAGGCACAGGACCTGGCACCCCAGCGCCCACCTCCCTGCCAGACCTTTTTTGAACAAAGACACCCACCTCCCAGCCCTTCCGGGGGGTGCGTGTGGCAGTGTGGGGCTGTTGACAGCGAGGGTGGCAATGACCGAACTCTTCCTCTCCTTGATTGACACACGGCAGCATGTGAACATCTGGGGCGGTAGACGTCAGCCTTGGGGACAGCTTCTAACCCCACCAGGGTCCTGCCTAAACCAGGACGCCGGACCACCCAGAACTAAAGACCAATGCCCGGGGAGGCTCGGAGGCGTGCGCTGAGCCGTCTCCTGCAGGGCGTGCTTGTGCCCTGCGTCATGCCCACCAGCCCCCTGTGCAGATGAGAAGGCAGGGCCAGAGGGGCACGTGCCTATCTGAAAGGTGCCCAGCCCCTACAGACCTCACGTGCCCCTCGGCACCCCCCACTCCACCACGCTCACTTGTCATCACTTCAGGCCCGAGAGGCTGAGCTGACGGTTGGCGAGTGTCCGTCTCCCCACCAACGGTGTCTCCTGGTGGACAAACCACCCAGGAGAGACCGAGCAAGCTTCCTCCCCAGCTTGCCCCGGCAGGGTGGGGCACTCACCTCGGGGGCTGGCCCCCTCGTCCTTTCGCAGAGGACGTCTGTCAGAAAGGGGCTTCGGAGGGAGGTGACCCCAGGAGCTGCTCGGCCTGGGCTTATTCCTACTGGTGTCCCAGGAGCCTTTGGTGGAGACCCATTAGCCAGCCCCCACCCCCAACGCCCCTGGGCAGTTCCCACGGATGTGGGTTCTGTCCCCACACTGGTTCCTGGGGCCAGGAGCACCTGCCCTGCCGAGGAACTGAACTCACCTCTATCTGGTAAGTGAAAGGGGTCTTTCAGGGGAGAAGCCCCCATGGCCCCGCGGAGGTGGGGGGATGGGCAGCGGGCCAGTGTCTTAAACAAGCAGCAGCTTGGAGCAGTGCTGAGGCCAGCGTCAACACATCACTCAAGCAGGTGATGGTGCCGAACGCTGAATGGCAGGCCCGGGGCCAGGCCACAGGGGCAGGGGACCCAGCGAAGGTGGCGTGAACCCCACTCTGATGGGCCTGCAGGCCGGTTGGCCAGCGGGCATCATGCCAGCCTTGGACCTTCAGCGAGGCTGGGGGAGATGGTGCTTCAGCGCCCAGCCCGAGGGGGACCTGGGAGAATGTCCAGGAGGAGGAAGAGGAGACGGAGGAAGAGGAGAAGGAAGGGGGAGGTGGAGGAGGAAGAGGAGAAGGATGAAGAGGAGACGGAAGGAGGAGGAGGAGGAGGAGGAAGAGGAAGAGGAGAAGGAAGGAAGGAGGAGGTGGAAGAGGAGGAGGAGGAGGAGGAAGAGGAAGAGGAGAAGGAAGGAAGGAGGAGGTGGAAGAGGAGGAAGAGGAGGAGGACGAGGAGGAGGAGGAGGAGGAGGAGGAGGAGGAGGAGGCAGCCGGGAGTGGGCAGCCTCTGGCCTGTAGCCCCCTCTTGTGGCTGTGTCTCCGGTGTGCCCACACCGAGAAGCTGGTGAGGGCTGTGCTGTGCTGGGGAGCTGTTGCCTGGAGCCCTCCAGGGCTCCGTGGTTCGGGGCACGGGGGGGGGGGGGCTGAGTGAACCCCTCTGTTCCTCAGCCTCCAGGACCCTGAGGCCAGTGGTGTAGGGTGGGGGTCAGCAGGAGGGTCCCGGGAGATGGTGTCTCTGTAGCTCTGCAGCGGGAACTGCACCACGCCAGGTATCAGTGATCAGAGTGAAGTGACAACCGAGAGCCCCCGTTGGTTAGCCCTGTGGGGGTCCTGCCAGCCTCCCCTCCCCACCCCACCCCAGCACCCGTTTTCTCAACTGAAAGTGGAGATACTGAAGGTCAGGACCACCCGCAGGCAGCCTGAAGATGGGGCCTGCTCGGGTGGGTCTGAGGGTCTCCTCCTGGGGAAGGTTTCTGTCCCTTGCCTGCCCCTAGAACCCCTCCCCTCCAGAGCCTCTGCATGGCCCAGGCCCTTCCTGTTTTGCGATGCAGCACCTCACCTGGGGCAGACACAGGCGACTCTGGTCCTCTGCCACATCCGGTTTCTGCCGAGAGTTCTGGAAAGGAAGGCGGGATTAGAGGCACCGTGGCCGCATCACGGCCCCCGTCCAGTCAGGTCACTGTGTTCTCTGTCCTGTCTCCCAACTGCCATCACCTTCCACAGAATGGTTTGGCTTGGTTTGGATGGATTTGGTTTGGATGGATTTGGCTTGGATGGATTTGGTTGGTTTGACTTGGCTTGGTTTGGACCGACTTGGCTTGGTTTGACGGACTTGGTTTGGTTTGGGAATGTGCCCGGTGGGGCTGGAAGGCCCCTGGGACGACATTGGCTGTGCAGGGAAGAGAACCTGGGGTCCTGTGTGTGCCAGACACACGCAGCAGCCGTTTCGGCCACTTCCGGCCCCACCTTTTCTCAACTGCGGTTCCTCCCCTCCCTCAAAGCCTGGGGCTTTTTGTTGGTCAGCTTCCCTGCCCCCCCCCAGTCTCCTCAGAAAAGACCCAGGAAAGAAATCCCACATATTTCCAGGGGGTCCCTGCAACGTCTTAGCTCGGGCCCAGCAGAATGAAACCATGCTGGCCGCAAAGTTACTGCCCCGCCGTGGGGACTGGAAAGGTGAGCCTTTCCAGAATATTCCCCCAGCAGGGTGAAGAGGGGAGCTAGTGAACTCAGACACTTGCCCACCTTCAGATCCCAGAGCTCAGGCTCCCTCCTGCGAGTGTCATCATGAACAAGAGGCGGGACAACCTCCTTGTCTCACAGACAAGTTCTGAACTCCCAGTTCTCTATAGAGACGGGGATGTCCTTGTCCCCCCTCTCTGGCAGCTCCCCCGTCCCTGTCAAGGTTCCACTAGCTGGAATTCCTCAGGGGCCAGTAGTGTGGGGTGCCCGGTGCTGCTTGGCCAGGGAAAGGCCGCCCCCGTTGGAACTTTCCAATGGATAAACCTCCCCCGGAGGCCAGAGAGCAAGTCACATCTCCTGGGTATTTGGAGCAGTCTCCGGTCTGAAAGATTCAGTCAGGAGAATGTAAACTAATCATACTCCTGCCACTTCTCTGAGCTAGTTTATGAGGATCAGGCAGGGGTCTGGAGGCCTTCATTCATCCTTCCTCCCTGAATTCCCCGCTAGCCGAGGAAATGAAACACCTTTGGCTTCTCACCAAGCCTGCTCTCAGCCAGAAGACCTGAAGCCTGAAGGGTTGGAGGGCAGTGGGGAATGATATTTCTGTTGGGTGTTTTTCTTCCTCCTTGCATGGGCATGTAAAACTCAGTGCCTTCAACGCCAGGGATATTTTTCTCTGAAGGGGGAGGAGTCAAGTGGAGTGAGTAGTGCACCCTCTTAGCATGCCTTTAGAAATGGATATTTATTTCTACATCGGCCTATTGATGATACCTTATTAGGCTTTTGAGGGTGCATTTGCATTTCAGAAACAGCGAGAGAAGTCATTAGGAGACACATTTTTGCGGTTTAAATGGGTAATTACATTGGATGAAATCATTGGAAGATTTAGTTCAGAACAGGGATCTTCTTTTTTTTTTTGAAAGCAGTCTGGTATCCTCAGACTGGATATTACTTGTCTGCTTCCAAACTGATGACTGATTCCGGCCTCCGAGGAGCCCCAGGACAGAATTCCACATTTCTGTGTCCAAAGGCAGCTTAGTTGGACCCATTTCTGCAGCCTGCCGCCCTGTTCCTAGCACTGGGCATTTGCTTTAGCCCTACAGTTGTTGCTGGGTGCTGTTATTGCCGCTGTTGTTGTTGTCATTTTAAGAACCGGGTGTCAGGGAGCTAGAGCGATAGTACAGCAGAGAGGGTGTTTGCCTTGCATGCAGTTAACCCAGGTTTGACACCCCACCCCCACATCCCATAGGGTCCCCTGAACACGACCAGGAGTCCTAAATGCAGAACCAGGAGTAACTTCAGCATTGCCAGGTGTGGCCCCAGAAGCCAATTTTTTTAAAAAAGAAAGAAATGAATATCTGGTAGAGTTGTGCAAGTCCAGTTCATTTTCTCGCCTGAACAGTGTGCCCCGGTGCCGTGGCTCCTGTGGGGGTTGGTCTTTATTCCTGGGCCTTGCCTGCTTCGGAATTTAGGGCTGCCACTTCATGGCATCTGCGCTTATTTTCACATGGTGCCGTGTAAACATGGATCCACATATAGCAGCACGGGTGGGTGGGAGGTGAGAGGTTCCCGGGTAGGTAGGAATGACGGACGTGGGGAGGGGACACGGCCGGGGCTCACACGGTCATTGGCTCCTGTGGGAAGTTTGTGTTATTATTCTAGTCTGTGGAATGAGCTGCCTCAGAGGGGTGTGATAGAAAGTTGGGCCCCTGGAACCACCTGAGACTTTTCCTCGGGATTGAGTTTTCCTTGGGAGTGTCTCATGGCCCCCCTGTCTCTGTCCACCACCACCCACCCACACACACACATACACACACACGTACTCACGCACGCACGCACACTCATGCTCACAAACCCCTCTTTTTTGGGGGGGAGGGGGTCACACCCAGCAATGCACAGGGGTTATTCCTGGCTCTGCACTCAGAGGTGCTCGGGGGACCCTATGGGACGCTGGGAATTGAACCCAGGTCAGCTGCGTGCAAGGCAAACACCCTACCCGCTGCGCTATCGCTCCAGCCTTCACAAGCCCCTCTTTTCCTGGAAGAAGGGAGCAGCGGCTGAGCAGGATGTCACCGCTTTCTTGTGGCAGTCTCTCTTACGTGTCCCTTTCAGCATTTTAATTAGGGCTGTGAGTCACCACGCTTTATGAAGGCTGGTGACAATGTCACTTACGGCTGTTTAGCATCCCAATCGAGCCCTCTCCGGCGGGCGCTCATGACACCAGGGGCACCAAGCGGGGTGGCGACAGGTCCCTCTGGCAGCCAAGGCCCTCTCCGGACGTCTGGCCCTCCCGGCCGGCTTCTCGCGCCTGGCTGAGGCTGACTATCCCTGCACTAGCGCTCGGAGGGCGCAGCCAGGCAGCTGTGTGGACCCCTCCCTTCCCAGGGACCCCGAGCTCTGCTCGCAGGCAGTGGCGGCCAGTACGGGCTGGGACACTGGCCCTTGCTCACATGGGACCGTTCTGGACATGAGGGTCTGGGAGGAGGCAGGATGGGTCAAATGAGTTGGATCCCAGCCCCCGTTGTTTTCACTCACGGGGGCCGTGGGCAGTCAGGGTGGGGTTCTGGGTGCGGGTGTTGAGTGCTGGGTGAGCGTCAGGCGGCCAGTGGTGACTCAGGACTGGGACAGGCTGGGCCTCAGCCCTGCACCCAGGGTGCTGCAGGGGGCCCAGGGCTACAGGCCAGGGTTGGGCAGGAAGCAGGGAGCACAGCCGGGCTTTCCCTGGTCAGGGAATCCAGGGCACAGTCCCCTGTGCATGTGCTTCTTTCCGCACTCACGCACCCCCGTCTGCAGCTGCATGGTGGAGTGGGTTGGGGGGGATAGTGTTGCCGAAGAGGTTGGGGTGCTGAATGGTGAGACGTAGAAGCCTCTCGGAACCCCAGCACTGAGATGGAGAGAGCCCAGGAAGAGGGCAGACGCCCCCTTTCTCCGGCCCAGTCAGAGACCAGGGGGCAAGGGGCAAACGTCCCTCTGGGATGGCTGGGAAAGGGGCGGAGGATGGGTCTGGGGGCTCCAGGGCGAAGAACAGCTGGCACCAGCTGGGAGAGGGGAGGAACTCGATGACAATCACCACTGAACCCAGCCCCTGCTCCGCCCCGCCCCTGCCATCCCCTCCTAATCTGGGGTGCTCCAGCACCTCGAGTTCTCTGCGGGGTCCCCATGAAACCGTCTAGGTATTGTCAGCGCTGGTACCCATCCCAGAGTACGTTGTGGGTTTGGGAGAGGTGCCGTGGAGCGAGAGGAACAGCGGCCAGGGCGGGTCGCAGCAACTGTCGTCCAGGGCCCTGTGTGGCATTGTCACTTTCTGGCAGAAAACGTCTGACCTGGAGAGCATGGGCCGCTGAGTCACCTGCAGACACAGGCCTGTCTGGTGTCCAGGGCACAAGTATCTGTTGGGGTGGGGGGTCGCTGTTGAATGGCCACTCTGATGCTCAGGGCACATGTGCCCAGTGAACATCCACTCGGAGCTGTCCTGAGCACAGGGCTGGGGGCAGTGGTCAGGTCATGTGCCAACCAGTCCGAGCAGGGCCTTCTGGGGATGGGGGGGCTCCGACAGACCTGGAGTTAGCACATTGACCTTCAGGGGGAGCCTCGGATGAAACAGGGAGAATCTTTCCAGGGACGTGGCTGGGAGAGCAGAGCAGGAGTAGGGCAACCCCGAGTCCTGTGCGCATGCCCCAGGCCCCTGTGTCCCCCGTTAGCCTCTCAAGTGCTGCCCTCAGCTCCAGGAACATAGAGATTCAGGCTTTCCACAGTGGGGTCGCTGTTCCACTGGTGGGTCCCATTTTTATAAACACAAGTAGAATCCACGGAGCAGAAACAAGAAATCGTGTTCAAGTGCACAGTTGAGGCCCAGGCAGAGTGCTACCCAGGTGTCAGACAGCACACGCTTGGCACTGACCCTGAGTTTGAATCCCGACCCTGCGTGCCCCCTCACTGCCTTCCACACTGCTGGGTGTGGCCCTGGTGGCTTCTGGATGCTTCCAGGCTTGAGGATGAAGGTCCACCACACTACCATCAGGCCAGGTGCCGCCGGGGTAGCCTCTGTGAAAGTTTGGGCATCTCAGCATCCAGTTCTGGGGTTATCAGCCGCACCCTATCTTATGCTACTATCCCAGCGGCCTAGTTCCAGACTTTTCCCAAGCCCCCCCCAAGGACCCCACCACCACCAGGAATTGAAAGCAAGTGTGCAAACAAGAACCCACCCCCATGTTCCTAATACACCGTTCTCATGGTCCCGAGGCAGGGATGGCTCCCGTGGGCCCAGCCACAGAGAGACACGCCGTGTGGCCTGGTGGCCTGGTCAACCCGGGACGACTGCTGTGCCCTGGGCAGGCGCGCGGGGCAGTGGGTCTGGCAGACCAGCTCGGAGAAAGGCACAGACACGGGGACCTCACAGGGCAGCCCCCACTTCACAGGACGTGCCCGAACCCGGCAGCCCCATGAGACGAACCACAGATTAGGGGCTGCCACACAGTGCGGGGAGGGGGAGAGGGCGAGGGTGGTCATTAGCCGGGACCATGGCCACAGCTCCTGCCCCGGCGGCGCCTCTGACTTCAGGGACCGCAGAGCAGGGTCGCAGGGTCACCTCCTCCCTCCCTCCTCTGCCCTACTCCGTGCCCTGACGGCTGGCGCGGCCGCCCAGGGAGCAGGAGCAGGAAACCCCTCCCTGCTGTGGGGTCCTTAGCACAGCCCCACCCAGCACTCTCCACCGGTTCACCCCGTTCCCACGCGGGCCCGTTCTTGGGCCCAGGAGACCGTTGTCCAGCCGCTCTGCTCTCTCCGTGTCCACTTCTCCCGAATCTCGGGGAGTCGTCTGCCCCATTTCCAGCACGGCCCACGGGGGCAGGGGGACACTTTGGAAGGTGCCTGGTCAGTCCTTTCGAGAAGTGCCCCTCCATCGACCTGAGTGTGTTCAGCACCTCTCGTGATGGCAGGGAGCCAGTCTCTCTGTCCGTCTGTCCGTCCATCCTTTCATTGCCTCACCGCATACATGGTTTGATCCGGAATAGGGAGATGCCACTTGCACCCCCGTCCCGTGATTCCCTGCAGACAGTGACTCAGGATGACCCAACCGCATTCAGGCGCCTGAGGCTGATGAGGGGGTTTGGGGACGAGTCTTGGCAGCCCTGGCCGAGCCCCACGGAAGGGACACTTGGGCAGTTTGTCCTGGCGTTGGGGCAGCACATGGCCAACAGAGGCAGATCCATCCCCGCCCCCCCAGTCTTAATTGTGCCCCCTTATAACCTTCCTTCTTCCCCCTGGGTGCCAGCAGGCGGCAGATGCCCCCCAGGGTGCCCCCTCCCCTTCCTGCCGTTCCAAGCTGCTGGATAAGATGAATCAGAGGGAGCGTGTCACCCTCTGCCCAGAAGGGGTGTCTCCCGGGGGTGTCTTCAGGGGCACCCCAGGGACTATAGACAGTCAGTCCAGGAACCTGCTAGGGGGGTCCCCAGGCAGCTGGCACCTTCTGGGGCTGCGCCCGCCTGGTTCTCACAGGAGAGGTCTCAGTTGCCACAGCCCAGGTCACTGCGGGCACCAGGCAGGAGCCAGACCCAAGGCAGCACCTCTTCAGAAGGCGGGCAAGCCCCCAACAGCCCTGCAGGGCCGCGTCTCAGCCTCGGAGGTGACTATCCCAACTGCCTTTGAGAACCTCTGACCCTCAGCTGCCTGAAGAACTGCAGGACCCTGGCAAGGGTGAAATGAGAGAGAGAGAGAGAGAGAAAGAGAGAGAGAGAGAGAGAGAGAGAGAGAGAGAGAGAGAGAGAGGTCCGGGTCAGGGGACTGGAGGGCTCAGACCCCAGAGAAAGGGGGTGCCCACCCTGCACCCCACTGCACTGCAGGCCCAAGAGGGTCACCCCCTCTGGTGGTCCGAGAAGGCTTTGCATTCCACTGCTGCTGGCCAATGCTGGCAGCTGGGCAAGTGAGCGGACATCATTTTCTTTATTTTGAATTTCACTGTGTGGATAGAAGAAAGCTTCATCCAGTCGGGGCTGCGGGCACGAGCCACAGAGGCCCAAGCAGCAGCGAGCTCAGGTGCGAGAGGGACAATGACTCGGGCGGGAGGGGAAGCACAGTGTGGAGCTGTCATCGGGTGGGACACGGAATCACGGGCGCTGCGTGGTCTCTTTAGAAGCCTCTTTACTCACCCCCAATCGTTCCCATTCGGTTGGAAGCTTCCAGGGCCGGCGGGAGAAACACACGCCCTCAGAGGCACACAGGGCTGGTGTGTGCACGCACCATTTCTGGGACTCTCTTCAGAGGCACAGTCCAGCCCATGGGCCTGGGACCCTGCATCAACCCACTGCCCCTGGGCCACAGTCTAGGCAACACCTGTCACAGGTGAATGACCCCACCCGTCCCCACCTGAGGCCACTCGGGTCTTCCCTACGGGGGGCATGCTGCTCTCTCACTCTTTCACCTGTTACCTGCCTTGGTGGCGGGGAGTGGCCGTGGAGATGTGGGGGAGGGATCCTTCCTGCTATTCCTCCCATCACCCCCAACCTGGCCGCACTGTCCCCACCCAAGCAGTGTGGGCCGGGAGCGCGTGGTCCCGAGCTGCCCCGTGTCCACTGGGTGCCCCGGCAGGCCAGGAACCTCCATCTTGGTCTCTAAGGGGACCTCGCGGCTCTCCAGGACCATCAGTAGGAACAAAGCGGTTTCTCTGAGGAAACTGAGTCACGGGTGGAGTCATGGCCGGGGTCTCTGACATGACAATCTGTGCTCTTGCCTCACTTTGACCTCAGCAGTTACCGTATGGGGGCCGGGACATGGTTCGAAGGGGGCAGTGCCCCTCCATGGCGTGTGCGGGACCCTGAGTTTGGTCCCCAGCACCACCTACCCTTCCCCCACACCTACCAGACTTGGACGCCCCCGGAAGCACCCCCTGGACTCTGAGCACTGACCCAGTAGGCGCGCATGACCAGACCAAGCTTCAGCAGAAAGGGCCCTGCATCCCCCGCCACCGCTGGGTGTGGCCCGGGAACAGCATTACATGATCACTTAGGGCTTCCTTACTCAGCACTAGACACCTATAATCAGCTGGGGGGGGGCAGGAGGGGCCACACCTAGCGGTCTCGGGGCTTACTCCTGCCTCCGACGCACGGGTGACCCTCGGTGGTTGGCAGTCTGGAGGGCGAGAGCCTTCCCAGCTGTGTTCTCTCTCCAGCCCCACAAGCCGCGTCTCAGTCTTCATCATGAAACTAGTCTCTTAAAAAGTGACCATGGCGAGCAACTGGGATCAGGGCCACAGACCCCTGGAAGGGCTCCCGGGTTCCCAGGAACCCTGAAATGACACAGCTTTTGCAATCATCTCCCCCTACATCCCTCCTACCCCCCCCCCCAGGCTGCCCTGGTAGCCACAGGACGTCTCCCCTCGACCTTGTGGTTAGTCTTTTTTTTTTTTTTTTTTTGCTTTTTGGGTCACATCCGGCGATGCACGGGGGTTACTTCTGGCTCAGTGCACTCAGGAATTACTCCTGGCGGTGCTCAGGGGATCCTATGGGATGCTGGGAATCGAACCTGGGCCGACCGCGTGCAAGGCAAACGCCCTCCCCACTGTGCTATCAGTCCAGCCCCCTCCTTCCCCCCCACCCTTTGCGGTCAGTCTTGAGGCAGCAGATAATAACTGGAGGTGAGTCCCCAGCGAGGGATGCTGAGGAGCATTTTGTCTCCTTGCATCTGCTCTCAGCGGTCAGGAAACCAGGGAATTAGCAGAAAAGGCTGTGACCATGAGAGGGCTCCAGCTCACAGCCAGAGGTGGGCATTGCTCTGAAGCATCTTTCCTCCTTCAGGGGGAACCAGGAGAAGCAGCCCTTCCCCAGGTCTCCGAGATGTGTCCCCAAAACCCCTGACTCCTTCCCTTAGGGGTGAGGATCCAGACAGCTGACAGGAAAACCCACCGTTGCATTTGGAAGACGCTAAAGGCCAAAGCCGAGAGTCTGCGTTACTGGTAGATGATGCGATTGTCTTCGAGAAAATCCCTGTGTTGACGTGAGTGTTGCCCAGACAGGTGAGGAAAGGGAGGCCTGACAGGGCAGACCGGGCACCGAGACAGGTGTGCTTGGGAGCCCCCACTGGCACCTGCCGAGCTGATTGTTGGTGAGACAGTTGGGCTCTCTGAGGCTCCACCCCAACTCCTGGAATGACCGGTCAATAACAGTGTGTCCTTCTGACATGGTTGCAAATATAAAATCCAAGAATTGGGGAGTCTTCAGAGTATTCGGTTAAACTATAGATGAACTCGTCAGTAGATTTGATCATCCGAAAAACTCTATTTCCGCTTATTTCGTAGAGTTCATCCTGATTCATCATAATTCCACCGGAGATATTGGTGTGGGTAGTTGAACCTTTTACACAGTGAATATCTTGTGCTCACAAGCTACTAGCATATTCTTTTCTTGGGGGAGGGGGGAGGGGCACACCCAGGGATGCTCAGGGATTCTTCCGGGCCCTGCATTCAGGAATTACTCCTGGCAGTGCTCTAGGGAACCATCTGGGATGCCAGAGATGAAACCTGGGTCGTCTGCGTGCATGCCCATCCCACTGTACGATCTATCTCTCCAGTCCCCAGCAACTAGCATATTCTAAGATGAGAGTCGCTTTTATCTTTCAAATCAAAGCTGGTCTCTGCTGCCTTCAAGCCCAGTGCTGAACTGAGAGGAACAGCAGCTGCAGCCGCTTGGGTTGCTGAGATCTCTTCTGTGCTCAGCCCCATCCCTGCACCACGAAAACGAAGGGGTCCTTCAGCAATAGCACAGTGGGTATGGCATTTGCTGTGCATGCGGCCAACCTGGGTTTGATCCCCAGCATCTCATAGGGTCCCCTGAGCACCCCCAGGAGGGATTCCTGAGTGCAGAGCCAGGAGAAACCCCTAAGCACAGCTGGGTGTGACCCAAAGAGCAAAAACAAAACGGGGCGGGGGGGGGGTGTCTGCAGACATGCTCCACCAACATGAGCATCCAAATCATTTACTCCGGTTTAAACCACTCACGTTTATTGCTACGGCTGGTATGGCCGATGCATGCGGAGTTGCTCCTTGCCTTGCTGTTCGTGTCCTGTTGAACGTGTTCTCTTGAGGAAATTATGTATCTGGGTTGGGCCAGGCCTCCTTGGAGGCTGTGAGCAGCTTGCAAGGGAAGGGAGCAAATATTACCTCTGACACCAACACATGCCACCCGTGGACCACCCTTGGATGCAGCTCAGGATGCAGAATGCAGAACGGCCATCCACGTGTTCAAAGAGCCATGCTGGCTTCCTTTTCCTCCCACGAGCAGCCCTGGCCAGCCTTGGCCCAGCTCCTTGCAGCCAGGGCACATGGGAGCCAGCGAGGGACAGCCAGGGCACAGGGAGGTTCGCCGAGGGAGGGCGGGACGCGGCTGGTTCTCCGGCGAGCACGAGGCCCCCGGTTTGAAGCGCACAGAGCTCCATCCTGCACACACAGACTCACTGTGGCCGTCCCGGATGACATTTACCGTCTCCTAAGTGCTCTTTACCACGCGCGTCTTGTTAATCTTCACGGAACCCTGGGAAAGTGGCTGTTATTACCTTTTCAATTTCACCAGGGGAAATTGAGATTCAAAATGTTAAGTGACTTGTCAGAGAGCAAATGGCCAGTAAATGGTGCCGCCGGGGTGGGGGATCGAGCTGAACCTCGCCTGTTTTTCTGAAATCCCTCTCTGTTCTTGGAATCCCGAAAGGCCCGAGAACAGGACAGGTTGGCTGGGGCAGTTCCTTGGAGCTCGGTCGGGCCGTCTATCACACCTGAGGGAGGACGGCTCCGTTAAACGGGCGTTGCTGGCTCTGCCCCTGCCCCGAGGAAGGGCACCCCATCCTCCTGGGCGCTGAGGCCAGAGGCTGGGGCGTCTCCATGGAAACACCTCCCTCTGCCCTCCCCGTCGCTTCCGGCCCAGCCCGGATCTGGTTGATACAGCCTCCGGGATCGCTACCACCCACCCACTTCCCTCCTTCCTCCCTTTCACTGCCTGACCCAGGAGGCCGCCGCCTCACCCAGCTCCCTGCGGCCAGCCCGGCGTGCTCCACCCCAGCAGCTCGGGAGCCAGTGATCTTTATCGGCCTCAGTCTCACCGTACAACCTCACCCCCTCAAAACCCTCGGAGAGTCTCCACCGCTGAAGTCAGACGAGTCCAGAGCCTTCCCCACGGCTCTCCAGGGGCCAGCAGGACCCAAGTCCTGTCGGGGTTCTTCTCCTGCCACTGTGAACTTTATTCCTGGTCTCCAATGCTTTCTCTCCTAATCGCTCCCACCCCGCACTCGTTTCCATCCCTTGGTTTCACCAAGTCTGCGCCCTGTGACTCTTCCTCCAGGAAGCCTTCCATGACCACCGCCACCCAGCCGCCCACCTCCTGCCCGGTCCCCTTCACATATCTTAAGTGTCCTATCCATTAGCACAGATGTTTGTCTCTGTAGATCCCATGTCCACTCTCTTCCCACCCCGTCTCCCGCCAACCTGGCCTCTCCGGCCTAAATTGTGAGTTGGGGGCCAGGGATGTCATCTGGACTTTTCGTCCCACATTCCCTCATGGGCCCAGGTGGGAGCCACCGATGAGTCGGTGAGTGTCTGAAGGGGGTGAGCAGTGATGGGAAGGCAGGAGAGAAAAGACGTGGCAGAGGAAGAAAGTGAGAGTCGGGTGTTGGGGGCGAAAAATAGGCGCCTCTTTTTTGTTGTTTGTTTTGCTTTTTGGGTCACACCCGGCGATGCTCAGGGGTCACTCCTGGCTCTGTGCTCAGGAGTTATTCCTGGCGGTACTCGGGGGACCCTATGGGATGCCGGGAATCAAACCCGGGTCGGCCGCGTGCAAGGCAAACGCCCTCCCCACTGTGCCTCCAGCCCCGGTGCCTTTTTCTTAACGGTTCTCAAGCAACTGGTGACGCCCTTCCTTGGTACAGTGACCATCCTCCTGGCCACAGTCCCCTTCACATCTGGCCCCAGATGGTCCCCTATCCTTGAGGAATCTTCTGGCGTGATTCCAAAACCAGGGCAGAGCAGCCCTCCCCACCCCAAATGGGCACGTACTTTCCACGGCTGATCCCCTGGACTGCATTTCTGTTCCGTGGTCCTAGGTGATAATTTTCACTTCTGACTTGGAGGCAGGAGCTATTCCCGTTGTCACTCTGCAGACGAGCCATCAGGGGCTGACAGGTGGTAGAAGCGGGTGCCCGACACTCTTCTCTCTGTGCCTTTGAATGCAAAGCCGCGTCTGTTGACAGGGCATCCATGAGACTGGGGGCCCATGGAGGGGTCCGAATGGAATCCCTGGGATGTAACGCCATGGCAGTGACTCTGAGGAGCTATAGCTCACTGAGCTAGCTTGTAGGCATGGAGTTTGCAAAGTGAAAATGCAGCCCAAGTCCCATTGGCCCCCATGGGATTGACTCCAATGTGTGAAATAAATTCTCCTCGTGACAAACTCGGCTGGGAACAGGCCCATGGTGTGGCCGACCCCCAACTTCCACCACCGGAGTTTTCTCTCAAGTTTCGTGTCCCCGCATGCCCAGGGGACCTGGGGACATTTCGTGCTCCTTCAGGGATCCCGGGAGGCAATGATGCACCCACTCCCCTGGGAAGTGGGGCCAGTCTGTGAATGTTATAGCACAAAATGCTTGATGTCAGCAGGCAGGTGCCAGCCCCGTGGAACCCCAGACCACATGGTCCCCCAAGCACCAAGCCAGGACTAGTCCCCAAGCATCACCGGGTGAGTTCTGGCCCACCAGGGTGGCTGTCACTCACTACTCCACAGAGTGCTCACACAGGTAGGGATGGGTGTCGGTGGGACTGGCAAATCTCTGCTGTGAGTCTCAAGTGTGCCTTTGACACTGCAGCAGGCCCAGAGAGCAAGGTCTGCTCAGGTGGTTCCCGGGAAACCCACTCCTGGAGCATTTACCAGCTGGCACAGTGCACTGTGCCGACTCAGGAAGTTTGAACTTCTTCACAGGTGTCCTGCTGAGGCGCCACGAGCGTTACCATCTTAGAGAAGTGGAAACTGGCTTAGGGAAGCCGAGTTACTCGCCCACCAGCTCAGAGGCAAGTTGAGAAGTCAGGACTCACATCCAGGCAGGCTGGCATCCAGGACCTTGCTCCCCAAACAGAGTGAAAATAAGTCAGCCGAGCCCTGCCAGGAGTCAACCCTGAGCGTCCCCAGGAGTGACCCTCGAGCAAAGAGCTGGGAGCAAACCCTGAGCGTCCCCAGGAGTGACCCCCGAGCACAGAGCTGGGAGCAAACCCTGAGCGCTAGCTACCAGGAGTGACCCCCGATCACAGAGCCAGGAGCAAACCCTGAGCGTCCCCAGGAATGACCCCCGAGCACAGAGCCAGGGGTAAACCCTGAACACTGAACACAGGTGTGGCCCAAAAGTCAAACAATTTTTTTAAAGGGAGCAACACAAAACAATACGCAGCATGGCTCAGTCCATCTCAGGCTTGCCCAGAAGTGTGGACCAGTACCTAGGATGGCGGAGGAAGTAGATTTATACGTGTCCGCCTTCTCGATCCTTGAATTTCATGGTGCATCTTGGAGATCTTTCTTCCTTAGTCTTTTCGATCAACCCTGCTCAGTGAACCCCTCCAGCACCCCACTCTATGGATGCTCTGTCCTGCCCCTGGGTTCCCACGGAGCCCTCATCTCTGAACAAACCCTCCGGAAGGGTCGGGCATGTTTATTTCCAGATGCTCTTCCCGTACCTTCCTAGAACAGCACCCTAAAAATTGTGCTGTCAGGCTAAAGATAAGCTTGTGGCTTGAAAAGTCTGGGGGTAGGTGCTGTCAAACTGCCACGGAAGGAGGCCGTGGGCAGCACGAGTATGAGCACTGGGGGTTCCCCGCGCCCGCGCAGCTGGGTGGGCGGTGCGACTGGGGTCAGTTGTCATTGTTCCTGTGCTGAGTCTGCACGGCCGTCCGCTCCAGCACCGGGACCACCAAACCCGATCACCAGGGTCAGCCCAGACCCACAGGAGCCACGGAACGGCTGGAGGCACGCTGTCAGGAAGACGGTGGTGCCTGCCTCTCTGGGATCCCCCAAGTCACAGGATGCCAACTCACGCCCCTCTGGTTCCCAGCGGTGGGAGGGTTTGTCTCCGTGATTGCCGGCGTGGGAGCCCGTACGTCAGCCTGATCCCCGGGGCCTGTTCTCTCTGGGGAGAGACTGCAAATTAGCAGTAGGAGGGAGGGAAGGAAGTTGGTGGTTTGGTTGGGATTTGTTGGATTTTTTTTTTTTGGTGTTGTTGCTGCTTTTTTTTTTTAAGAGCACAGTTGGGTTACCCAGTCTTTTGTTTATGTTGGGGGTGGCTGTATTTTGTTTTGCTTTTAAGACACGGAGGCCTTAGAATTCTTTTCTTTGAGATGAGGTAGAGGAAACAACACCCCCCCCCCTTTCTGTGATGGCATTTGCACCCACCACAACCAGCCCAGGGCCCCTGGGAGGCCCTGTGAGTTCTCAGGGTGCTTGCAGGGAGGGATGCTGTGTGTGTGTGTGTGTGTGTGTGTGTGTGTGTGTTGGGGGCGGGGGGAGATGCTTAATGACATTCAAAACAGATTTTAAAAAAGGGCCTTCAGAGCAAAGCAAAGCCTGTCTCCCCCTGACGTTTGATCACCAGTATTCCTTGTCCCTTGTAACCACTGCTCCTACTTCCTTCCAGAACAGTCTCTGCCTTGACACTTGCTGAGTCCACACGTTTGCACCTGTCTTGTTCTGTTCTCTGGCTCGTGCCTTCTGGAGTTCTGTTCCTCCCTGTAGACGGTGCTCAGCCATCTTCGTAGGGAAACGTCGCTTCTGAAGGTGGTTTGGTTTCCGGGGGAGACCGGACCTCAGAGTGGCCCGAGTGAGGGGCGTGTTCTCCACATCTCCCCAGCACCACCAGCCCCGAGCGTGCCCGATTCCAGCAGTCTCCCCAAGTGGCACACAGTTTGTTAGCGCTTGGATCATTTTCCTGGTTTCTTTACAAAGCAGCATCTGCTGCATGGTTAGGTTCGCAGTAAGTTGCAGGGACCCCGCTACAAGCGCTGCAGAACTGGGGGTGGGGCTGGGGGGCAGGGGCAGACCCCAGGCCTGCGCTGCCAGGAGAACATGTGAGTCTCAAACGTGCACGTGCGCTTGTGTGTGTGTGTGTGTGTGTGTGTGAGTGAACTGTACAGCCTTCTCATTAAAAAGAGAAAAAAGGAATCAAGTCACTCCTGTGACAATCTTGCTTAACCCTGTGTGTCGAAAACAGGGGCATTTCAATGAGAAGTCGGTGTCGGAAAATTCTTGCTCTGTTTGTTTGTGTTTAGATTTTTTCCTTCCAGTCCCAGAGACCCAGTTGTGCATCTCCTGCTGTGTCACAGATCCGTGGAATCCACTGATTTCCACAGCTCAAAGGCTACACGTGGCTCAAGGCTGGCCTCTGGGTTCCTCCCACAGCGTTTACTGCCTCTGTTTGTGGAACCTTTCTCTGGGACTCCAGTTCCTGTGTTTAGAAGGGATGGAGTTGGGGCCAGAGCAATAGTATAGCGGGTAAGGTGTTTGCCTTGTACACGGCCAACCTGAGTTCAATCCCCGGCATCCCATATGATCGCCCATGCACTGCCAGGAGTAATTCCTGAGTGCAGCGCCAGGAGTAACCCCTGAGCATCATTGGATGTGACCCCCCCCCAGCCAGAGTTCAAGGGGTGGACTCAAATCACCCCTATACTTCACCTTGAAGTGAACAGGTGCAAGCCAGGACAAGCGGCCACAGGACTTGCCTGCTGCAAAACGGGGCCCACCCAGTGTGGCCTCTGTGGGTGTGAGCGTGGAACGAAGAGTGGGCAGGTGATCTGGAGGGGAGGAGGAGGCCCCATCAGTGGGGAGTTCACTGCCAGGGCTAGGGTTGGCGTGGGTGCCAGGGCTGCGTGCTCCGGGCACTTTCCCACCCCTGGGAGCGGGGACAGCTGCTGTCGGGACCCTGACATGCTGCGGCACAGGCTCGGCAGCGAATCCTGGGCTGGCCCACGCTGCCAATGCCAGCAGCGCTTGGGGGGCAGAGCCAGGGCCAAGGTCACGGGCGCAGCAGACGCTGGCCTAGTTCGGTGCCCGCCTTCCCCCTGGCACTCCTGCCCCATGAGCTCCCCGCTGATCCCACGGCCAGGTGAATGGCACAGCACACCCCGCAACGACCCAGCCACTGCATCCAAGCCTGGGTCCAAGCGTGTTGCCATGGTTTGCGCCCCACGTGCCCTGTGCAAACGCGGTGGGAGACACAGCCCGAAGGTGGGGTGGTGGGATGCGCTCCCAGCACCCACCTCACCACCCCACCAAGCCCGTGCCAAGCCTGTGGCAGGTTTTTTTTTTTTTTTTTTTTGCTGTCTGATACACTGGAGAGTTTTTATTTATTTTTTTTTGCATTCTTTTTTTTTTTAATTTTATTTTATATTTTTTATAGACTTAAAAATTTTTGAGCTTGGGTTTCAGTTATACAATGATCAA
>JAOXYA010139167.1:0-10137 GCA_028565675.1 Sorex palustris | reverse complement strand
GCTCCCCGTGATGTATTCGATATGCCAGACACAGTAACAACAAAGTCTCCAATGGAGATGTTACTGGGCCCGCTCGATGATCATTAAAAGTAACAAGAGGAGCTGGAGAGATAGCACAGCGGGTAGGGTGTTTGCCTTGCACGCAGCCGACCTGGGTTCTATTCCCAGCATCCCATATGGTCCCCTCAGCACCATCAGGAGTAACTCCTGAGTGCAGAGCCAGGAGTAACCCCTGTGTATCGCCAGGTGTGACCCAAAAGAGCAAAAAAAAAAAGTAACAGGAAACTTAAATTAATTCTGGGACACTGTGGGTGAGACTGTAAATTGCAACCTCTATGGAAATTGTATAGAGTTATCTTCTTTAAAAAAGGATATTTCATTAGAGCCATAATAGCACTCCCAGGAATCTATCTAACGGACATGAAAACACAAACACAAAGGATGTTCCTGCCGCTGTGTTGACACAGCATCACTCACAACAGCCAAAACGTGGAGTCAGCAGATAACTGGGAATGGCAGCTGTGGCGGCTACACTTAATGAGACAGAACTCTGTCATCAAACAGGATGGCACCGTGCCTGCTGGGACAACATGGACAGAACTGAGCGATTATGTGGCAATTCTGCTAAGTGAAATAGTGAAGTGAAAAACTAATAGCAGACATTCTCACTCACGTGGAGTAAGAATTACCAAAGAAATCTAATGACAAGAAATAACAAAATGATGAAAGTTATGAGAGAGAAAGTGGTGATGAGAGAGCAGGGGAATGAGTTGGGAGAGGGAGTGAGGCTCGTACTGAGGAGTGATGGCGGGGAGCACTGGGGGGAGCAGCAACATCACACACCACAGACAGGTCAGGCTAAACCCCGAAATTCCATAAAAAGCAACAATAAGTCAATGAGGAGAACAAAAATTAAAAAATAAAGTCGAAAGAACCCACACACTGAAAGAAATATTTGCAATTCATAAATCTAATATGGAATTTGTATATAGATTAGATAAGGAATTCTTAAACTAAAAAATAGAGCAAAAGATGTGGCACACACACAAGAACACATGTCTTGCATGTTTGTGATTCCAGGTTCATTTTCCAATGGCCCCACCAGCACCAACACCTATGACCCCAACAATAAGAAGACTGAAAAATAAGACCTCCATGTAAATGAAAGCTGAGTAAACTTATTGTGGTTACATTTTGTAATATATGGAAATATCAAATTTTATTGTAACCTAAAACTAATTTTTATTACGCATCAATTTAAAAAATTTAATATCTGAGCAGATATTAGTGTAAGACGGCATAGGAATTGTGAGATAAGAATATTTAATAATAAAAATTTAAAAAAGAATATTTAAAAATGCTTGAGACCATTTGCCATTAGGGAGTTGTAATTAAACTATGTGAGACATTGCTACACTTTCACTAGAATAGCGGCAATAAGAGGGACAAACAATAGTATTTATAAGTAGATAAAGAGATAGGAATATCACTCAACTGATGGAAATCCAGTGTATTTGCCAGTTTAGAAAAAGTTTCTCAAAATGTTCAACATAAAGATACCATACAATCCAGCAGTTCCTGTCCAGGGTGGAAGAGATACAAATGCATAAATCCACTGATATTCTGAGAAGTTAGCGGAGTAGAAAGAATCAAGAACTGGGTTTCCACCTAGACAACAACTGCATGAACAGAATTTGAATGATATAACTATTTTAGAATTCCAGTGTCCAGCTTACAATTTCCAGGGGAAGACTTCTATATAAATTACAATTAATTTTGGCTGTTTCCAGCTCTTCCCACAGCATCTGTCCATCCCTGCCTCCAACACTCTGACAGACAGCCAGGAATCTGGTCCAGGTGCAGCTGGAAGCCGCCAGGTAGGTAAAAATGACCCTGCTCTCCAAGTATTGGGGGAACTGTGCTGAACGGTGCTTAAGGACAGAATTGCAAACAAGAAGGACAATTCTCATGTGGTTGCTGCAGGCCCCCTCTTCCAAGGTCCTGAAATCTCCTTTCCTCCTACATGAAATGACTTGGGAAAGATTTTTTAAGCTGGTATTCCATTCTCTCTATTCCCTTCAGTTCTCTGTTTTCCCTTTTTTCAAAAGGCACTAAGAACTGGGTCACTAAAAGCAACAGCATATACAGGAGAGATCAGAGAGCCATCACCCATGCCTAGGGAAAGGTAAGAACTTAGAACAGCCCTGAGAGACTCATGCCTACACCAATTAAGAAATAAATAAAACAATATTGGTGATGGAGGTGGAGGTGGGTAATCTAAGTTCCAGAGTTACCGCATTAGATTTAAATGCCCAATTTTTAACAACAATTAAAAAAAGTGATGCCAAAAAGAAGAGGAAATTTTGAACCAAAGGAAAAATAAACCAAAAAGTTCTCTAAAATTACATTGCTGATGCAATTACTAAATGTCTTAAGATGCTCAAGTCCTTCTGGGGCATAGCTCAGTGGTAGAGTGTTTGCCTTGCATGTGGGAGGGCTTCAGTTTGATCCTGGGCACTGTCTAAAAAGGTATACCTGGAAATATCAATCAGGGCACAGGAAAACTGAAAAAAGAACCCTTTACCCCCTTTACCCAATATGCTGGAGCTTAAAAGTATATGTGAAATGAAAGATTCACTAGGGGGATTCAAAGGTAGATCTCAACAGGCAACAAGTTTCAGAAAACATTGCAAGAGAAAGAGTCAAGTAATTAGGGCATCAAGTGCCTATGGGACATGATCAAGAAAACCATGAGATATACTGAGGACATCCAAAAAGGAAAAGATAGAATATTTGAAAAAATAATTGTTCTACAAGAAGTAATGGGTTAACAGGCATCAGGACTTCAGTTAGACCAGTGATGTGTACAAGGCATAACCATATACCCAAAACACAGATTCAACAGAACTGAAAACATGAGATCTAAAGGCCAGCCACTGAAACTTTGTAAAGTGCCTGTTGAGTTTACAGGTGGGGGTGGAGTGGGGGTTGGGATAGGGAGGGAATCTGGGAACACTGGTGGAGGGAAGTTAACACTGGTGGAGGCATTGGTGTTGAATTATTGTATGTCTATAAAGCAACTATCAGTAATTTTGTAACTTTTTAATTTTAACTCTTTAATAAAAATTAAAATTAAAAGTTTTTAAGAAGAGATAAATAATTGGCTAAAAGTCCCAAATTTGATGAGACATCTATATGAACATCTGAACTCAATAAGCCCACACAGAACACATGAAAACAAATGGTAAAATGCCAAATACATTCAAAGAGAAACTAAGAAGCAACAAGAGAGAAGCCATCTCATATACAACAGGATAACCAGCAGGCTTTCATCAGAAGGTTTAGGCGGTAGAGGCAAAGAGGTGGTAAATCTAAGGGCATAAAAGGGAGGTAACTTCTACCAATAACCAAATGAGAGAAAAATGTCACGTCCAAATAAATAAAAGCCGAGAGATTATCAATAAACCTATTTTACAAGAAATGTTTAAGGGAGTACTATAGGCAAAAATGAAAAACATTTTTAATTGAATTACTGTTAGATACAGTTAACAAAGCTTTCATGTTGGAGTTTCAGTCATAAAATGATCAAACATCCATCCCTCCACCAGTGCACATTTCCCACCACCAAAGTCCCCAGTATCCCGCCCCCTCGACATCCCACTCCTCCCCCTGCCTGTATGGTGGACAATTAATGAAAAACATTTGTCAGTAACTTGAAGCCATAAGAAGAAATTATCTCCACGGGTAATTACAAAAGTTGGAATCATTGTGATAACCGAAACTGTTAGGAAGGGCCTGACTTGGGAAGGCACCACGGAGAATGGTCAGTGTTCTGCAGAAAACTGCATGAAAATGTACTAGAAACAGGATGTGTGAAGCCTCACCTGGAGTTAGCTGGCCAAAACAGAGTGAAGCACATAACCATCAAGGAGAACATCATAAGCTTGTCTCCTTGCCAACTCCTTAGCAATCACTCAGTGCTCAGGAGAGTTCCAAACCGAGGCAGCTTAACGTGGCCTGTATAACCAGCCACCCCAAGCAACAAGCAACTCAAAGTGCTCCATTTCTGAGATGTTTCTACTCCCTCTCTTTAATAAACCCCCTTTGCTTATACTTTTCCTTCTCCCTGATTATTTTCTTGCAGTGGAGGTAAGAGCCTGAACCCCAGGGTAAGGCTGTCTAATTTATTTCCTTTTGACCTCTACAAAAAAACAAGAACTCCCCTGCCTGGGATCCCTGGCTTCCCGGACACTGGGTGGAACAGAAACAGTAGTAGACCATGCACAGTGAGTGACACTAAGGGCAGTCTGACAACTGCCTCAGCAGAGCTGGCAGAGTCCTGAGTAGTCATGGACCATGAATCACACCCTTCTCTGTAATTTCTGATGTCCCCAGGAAATGCATCACCTCTATCATTTATAGTTTGGGGTCACATCATTTGGGTGCACGGGGATTTACCCTGTTCAGTGCTCAGGGTGCTGGCTGGGGGACACTACTGATGGTGCTTAGGGTTACTTGCGGTGTTAGGCATCACCCCTGGTGATGCTGGGGAACCACACGGAGCCCAGATTGTCATGACCTCTTGCACACAGGGCATGCGTTCCAGCTATCAGCTCTCTCTCCTTTCCAAGCACGGGTATTTTTTTAAACAATTATTGGTAACTCCACTTTTGTAGATTCCTTTATGATTTAAGAGACTAAAACACTTTTCTGAGAAACTTTTTTTTTCTCTTTGGGTCACACCTGGCGATGCTCAGAAGTTACTCCTGGCTTTGCACTCAGGAATTACTCCTGGTAGTGCTCGGGGGACCATAAGGAATGCTGGGATTCGAACCCGGGTCAGCCGTGTGCAAGGCAAACACGGATAGGGAGTTTGCCTTGCATGCAGCTGACCCGGGTTCGATTCCTCTATCTCTCTCGGAGAGCCCGGCAAGTTATCGAAAGTATCACTCCCACACTGCAGAGCCTGGCAAGCTCTCCATGGTGTATTTGATATGCTAAAAACAGTAACAACAAATCTCACAATGGAGACGTTACTGGTGCCCACTTGAGCAAATCGATGAACAATGGGAGAACAGTGCTACAGTGCTAAAATACTTTCCAAAAAGCATTTAAAGTTAAAGAGCTAGTATTATTACAACTTTGTAACTCAACATTTTGTTTTCTACTCAATTTAAGAGAATAATGCATTAAAATTACTATTTTGTGTTTTTGTATACAAGATGTACAAATATGTTATTCTGGGACATCCACACCTGAAAGAAAAAAAAGGAACAGAGAAAGAAGCAGAGTTTTGTATTACTGAAGTTCAACTGGTGTAAATCCAAATTAAAGTGTTTAACTTTAGGGTGTTAATGGGATCCCCATGGTAACTACAAAGACAATAAATAAAGAAGATACACACACACACACACACACACACACACACACAAAGATCTAAGAAAGGAAGCCAAATGTTTCACTACAGAAAAACTAAATACAAAAGAAAATAGTAATACAGGAAATGAGGGACAAATAAGCTAACGGGCATAAAGAAAACAAATATCAAATGGCAGAAGTAAGTCCCTCTTTATTCAGTTAGCCTTAAAAGGGAAAGGAATCCTGTGAACAACATTGATAAGTGCTGAGGTGAAATAAAACAGTCAGATATGCAAGTACATATTGTATGATTTCACTATTGAGATTAGTCACAGTGAGTTCAGAGCATCTGTCGTTGTGGAAGGCCCTGGTGGATGGGTACAGAGTTTCTGTTTGGCATGATGAAGAGTTAAACTGGGGGTGAACAGGTGCCATGCTCATCCAATAAGTAAATGTACTGAATCTCAGTAAACTCCACACTTACAGTTAAGAGGGTAAAACTGGGCTGTGTGTAGTTTGCAACAATAGAAATGAAAGTGTGCGGGGAACAATGTCACTGCAGCCCCCCTATTCACAGAGCTAACAGTTATAAACTTATCCATGTTTACATGGTTCTCTTGCACACATCCCTTATACATTTAATACTTTTTCTATTCTCTCTTCTGGGGGAGGGGGAGAGACAAAAATAAACTGTGATTTAACTATTGTTCTTTAATGAGTCACACTAAGAACTGCCTGTACCTTTTTTTAGGAAAATAAGCTTCACATTACTGAAGAAAACAGAATGTGTAATACTTGCAAAGTTCCTGTGAGAAATCTCTGCTCAAAAACTGTGACAGTGTGCTGCTTCAGGATATATCTGATTATCCTCAAGAGCAGAGGAAGTAATCACTGCACAACCCCTCCTCCACAATGAGCAGACCTTTTTCAGTTTTGGGATTTTGGGGGGGGGTTCTGGAAGGGTTTAATTTTTTTAATTATTTTTTTTTAATTACCGAGAGTATCCTGCTCTCACCGCAGAGTCTGGCAAACTTCCCGTAACATACTCAATATGCCAAATACCAGTAACAATGATAGGTCTCATTCTCCTAGCCCTGAAAGAGCATTGAATATGGCTCTTTTAAATTCTTAGGGCTAGGAAGAAGGAGACGTTACTGGTGCCTGCTCGAGGCAATCAACGAACAACAGGATGATTGTGATCGTGATTGAATTACCATGAGCTAGAGCATTACATGGCTGTTCATTATTGGGTTTCAGTCATACAATATTCCAACACTCATCCCTCCACCAGTATAATTTCCCAGCACCAGTGTCCCCAGTTTCCCCCCACCCCTGCCTGCCTCTATGACAGGCACCTCTCCTCTCTCTGTCTCTGTCTCTCTCTGTCTCTGTCTGTCTCTGTCTGTCTGTCTGTCTGTCTGTCTCTCTCTCTCTCTCTCTCTCTCACTCACACACACACACACACACACACACACACACATTCTCCCTCAACAAGACTATTTTATTTCACTTTTTAAACATTCCTTGAATGTTTCCCTCTTGTATATATTTTGTAAGTTTTGTTGAAGGGGGAATGCTTTCTCTCTGGAAGAGTAAACCCGGGAAGTGTTGCTGTCGGGAAGCAGGGCGAGTACTCTGGAGAGTGAAGCCACGGCAGCCCCACAGAGCCGCCCTTCACTGAAAGAGCCGTTGTCCAGGGAGTGCCACCGTGTGCCTGGGTCCTGCTCGCGCTCCGCCAGCAACCCTGCAAATTAGGGATTATTGGCCATATTTTACGGGAATGAGCTCAGACATAGTAATTTATCCCGGGGTTACGTCGTTGTTAAAGGTCAAAGCTGGAATTGTGGCCTACATTTGTTTGAATCCTACCATTCATTATTCTTACAACAACAAAAAAATTTTAAAGTGCATTTTAGCAGTGTCAGAGATTTTACAGTTTTAAACTATTTTGTGCCTATATGAAAACTTAATGTTTGTGTATTTTTAAACTGAAGCTGAACAATAACTTAACATAAATCTGGGTTTTTGAAATAAATTCCAAAACCACATTACTGCGCCTTGCTGAAAGTACATGTACTAAAGTACATGTTATACAGAGACTATCATCTGTGTAAGAAACGTATGTTTATTATTACTCAAAATGATGTCATCATATAATTACCCCTTTATTTAGAACAAGTTTTGGCACAGCATAAAAAATGAAGTAAGTTTGTTTATATGATGATTTTTTTTTTTTATAAATCTCTTGTTTTACTTAAGAAAGGGGGCTGGAGCCATAGCACAGCAGATAAGGCGTTTGCCTTGCGTGGCCAACCGAGGTTCAATTCCTCTGCCCCTCTCGGAGAGCCCGGCAAGCCACGGAGAGTATCTCGCCCACACGGCAAAGCCTGGCAAGGTCCCCATGATGTATTCAATATGCCAAAAACAGTAACAGGGGCTGGAGCAATAGCACAGCAAGTAGAGCGTTTGCCTTGCACGCAGCCAACCCAGGTTTGATTCCCAGCATCCCATATGGTCCCCTGAGCACCGCCAGTAGTAATTCCTGAGTCCATGAGCCAGGAGTAACCCCTAAGCATCACCATGTGTGACCCATAAAGCAAAAGAAAAAAAAATGGTAACAACAAGTCTCACAATTTGTTGTGAGATGTTACTGGTGCCCGCTTGAGCAAATCCATGAACAACGGGAGGACAGTGCTACAGGACAGTGCTACAGTGCTACCTAAGAAAGGAAAATCACAACAACAAAACACCAATAATTGAAACTTGGAGTTAATTATTTTTAGGCATTCCATATTTTTAGCTTCCTATATTATAATTTATATTAATTTGTAAAAATAAAATATTTCGTTTATTAATTTTTTAATTCTATTTTTGGCTTCCTGCATTACAAATATTTCCTTCCCTGTTGATAGTATTTGCCTGTAGGAAATGCAGTGGAATGAAAACTTAGGGTTTTAGCTTGCATCCGGGCTGAGAGATTTCACATCAGGATAGAAGGGGATGCTGGGATAAAGAGAATAAGCAATTCCAAGGAAGAAAACACTCATTCCTTCAGTAGATGTCAGCTGGGTGCTCTCGGTACCAACTCTGAGCTAGAAATTGGGAACAGGCAGGGGAAGAAAGAGTCAGATCTTATGTCAGGCCACAGGGATGCAAATGCAGGCTCTGCTTACTGACTCTAAGCTCTCCTTGACAAGTTGCTTCACTTTCTCCAGTGCCAGTGTTCTCATTATTCAGCAAACCCTTTGTAGAGCCCTCAGTATGTGGGGCATTGTGTTCAGCAGAGAAAACGGTCCAGTAAATGAAGTCAGGAGATTTCTGCTCTTCTTTATACTCTTCGCTGAAATTGGCACAGTGATCTCGCGAGATTGTCTGAGAGTTCATTTAAAGTATCTGAACCTCTAGACACACAGTAGATGTACACTGATATTAACATAACAGCAGGTAAAACACGTCTGCTGATCTCAAGGTGTCCACTGACTGATCAGGAAGATGGGCTAATAAAAATCACTTGGGCTTATGGGGAACAGTAACCCAACTCTGGGTTAGATCTGTAGCACCGCAGGGTGCCAGGTACAGCCCCAGAGGCTCCCAATAACCTTGGGGCCCTGCAGTCTACACCCTTGGGCCATAGACCCCCCCTCCAGGCTGACTGAGAATCACAGAGAATGGATTTGGTGCTCCCTGGGTGCTGCTTGGGAGACCCCAGAAAACAATTTTAAAAGTACATTTATATACACCTGGAAATAGCACTGTCATTTGCCTCAAGATTTGTAATTGCTACCTTTCAGGCACTAATTCTAGTTTGATACCCAGATGAAATAACACTGCAGCTACAGATGAACACTCCCGTAGTTCATCTATTTGCTCGAGCGGGCACCAGTAACTCCATTGTGAGACTTGTAGTTGCTGTTTTTGGCATATCGAATACGGCTCTGCTGAACAAGCGGGATACTCTCGGGCATTCCAAGAGGGTCGGAGGAACCGAACCTGGGTCAGCCACGTGCAAGGCAAATAAATGCCTTACCCGCTGTGCTATCGCTCCAGCCCACACCTGGAAATAAATAATAAAAACCATATTGACATATACAAAGGCACAGTCTTTTTAAAGTGATTCAAGATAGGATTGCAAAGTGTACGTATTGTATGTTATTGTAAATTATTACTTAGTCCACTACTGCAAAACAAGTTGAGAAAAGAGCTTTCTGGAACAGGAGAGATAGTATATAGGGTAAGGCAACCTTGTACGTGGCTGATCCAGGTTCAATCGCTGGCACCCCATATAGCCCCTGAGCCCCTTTAGGGGTGATCACTGAGCACAGAGTCAGGAGTGAGCCCTGAACACCCCTAGGTGTGACCCACAACCCACAAACCAAAAAGATTTTTAATTAAATAAAAAGAAATAGCTATCTATTAGATAACATCATCTTTCTAACTATATCTAAAACTTTATTTAAATTAAGTCATTGGCTTCAAATGTCTTATCTAGAATATTCTGTTGATGATCTGTTATTTAATTATAACATAAGGTCTGGAGAGACAGAATAGCTGATAGGGCGCTTGCCTTGTATGTGAC
Source organism: Sorex palustris (assembly GCA_028565675.1). Classification (NCBI taxonomy): domain Eukaryota; kingdom Metazoa; phylum Chordata; class Mammalia; order Eulipotyphla; family Soricidae; genus Sorex; species Sorex palustris. The sequence continues at coordinate 203 of JAOXYA010139167.1, read as the reverse complement.
CTACCCGAGTTTAGTCCCTGGCATATCATGTTTGGACTCTCAGCCCACCAGGAGTGATTCCTGAGCACAGAGCCAGGAATTAACCCTGAGCACTGCGATGTGTTAAGTAAAAAACAGTAATTACAATAAGGTAAAGGCCCTCCCGTTGATCGTCAATTTGCTCGAGCGGGCCCAGTAACGTCTCCATTGGAGACTTTGTTGTT
>JAOXYA010139147.1:0-10137 GCA_028565675.1 Sorex palustris | reverse complement strand
ATCTCTGTCTCTCTGTATCTCTCTCATTCTCTCTGTCTCTGTCTGTCTCTCTGTCTCTGTCTCTGTCTCTCTCTCTCTCTCTCTCTCTCTCTCTCTTTCTCTCTCTCCCCCAACATATTAAAGCAGCAGTTCTGCTCAAAGGATCTGATTGTGAGTGTCGCCACTTACTGAGTGGCCTCACCAGATCAGCTCAGTTCCTAGCCATTGTGAGAAACATTACTCAAAACCTACCTTTTTTAAAGTCATAAAGTCCTACCAACAGTGATAACATACACATAACCTACATAAAATAATATAATATAAAGTGGGCTATGGCATTTGTTCAGTGAGTTCTCATTCTTATAACTTTGGGGTTCTCAAATCAGGGGACACTTGATTTGGCCAGAGACTTCTTGGCTGTCCCAACTGGGGGAATTGAGGGAGACCAGAGGATGCTATTGGTGCCTATTATATAGAGGCCCAAGAGGCTTCTAACATCTTCCATGCGCTGAAGAAGTTTTACAGGAATGAATTATTTGACCCCAAGTTATACTTTGTGAAAGCTGGGATTCCTGAGTTACAAGGAAATACATTTGAAGATGACTGTAATTTAAAAGAGTTGATGGGGGTTATATTGCTTATTATCATAAGTTCCCTGCATTCTTGGTTGACCATTTCTCTTACGGACAAATGGAATGATCACAACTCTTTGAAGCTTTTCCAGAAAAAAATTAGTCATAATTTTGAGTGGATAATGTGGAGGCTTCTACCCCTTACATGTTGGAGCTTGTCTGGGTCACACCCAGAGTGGTTTTTGGAAGAAAGGCCTGGCCCTGAATCTCAGGATGTCTAAATTAATGCCTGTAATTGTTTGTATAGATTGTTCTCTCATCACTCAGCTTGGCTCATAGAACCACCCTGGTTAGTGTCCCCATTTATATGCCAGTGCTTGTCCAAGAATGTCTCTTTGGTGGGGACAGAGTTGACACCTGCTTACCGGGGAGCATCACTGACCAGCCATCATCTCTGTCTCTGCTTTTGTCAATACTGCACATGTGAGTTCTGTGTTAATATAGTGGGGGAGGGGTGGTGTACCAGCACCTGGTCTTCCCCTATTCACTGACCAGGCATGAAAACACAAGGTGAACTGAGCCCAGGTCCCCAAGATGCCCTTTAAGATGAGGGCCACCTACTCACTTGGAACACCTGTTTGAACTGTTCCCAGAAATACTCTCTCAGCAAGTCACTGGGATTTTGAGATTGTCTGTAATAGGAGCTAGGGTTGTCACATCCCTCACCTCCCACTGTCTCCATGCACTGTGCAAAATTACTTTACAAAGGATCTTCCACAGCAGGAACCAGTGACCTGAAGTTCAGCCTGCTGCCTGGTTTTCAGACCACACACGAAGAATGGTTTATAAACCTTTGCATGGTTGGGTGAAGAATACTATTTTGTGCATGTGGAAGTTACAAGAAATTCAAATGTTACTGTCCCTTAATAAAGTTTTATTAAAAGCCAACCACACTGATTTGTTTACAAATATTCCATGGCTATGTTGACATAACAACAGCACTGATCACTTGTGACAGAGACTTAGTAACCCTAAAGTCTAAGATATTTACTATCTGACCTTTTGTTGGGAGAGGTTGTTTTTGCTTCTTCATTCTTTTGGTCTATATGTGGGCTACTCAGGGGCTGCTCCCAGCTGGAGGCTAGTTGGTGGCAATGCTCTGGTTCAAACTTAGTGCTCCAGCATGTAAAGCAAACACTCGACTCCTTTGAGATGTTTCCACAGCCCTATGCAGCCCTTTAAAGAAAGTTCGTCAACTGTGGGCTTGAAGCTCCTCAGCTAAGCCATGCATTTCCCATTCATCGGAGTACATTGTCCCCACCCCTGGCCCTGCAGGAAAGCCATGTGGCAAAGAGAATCTGGAGCTCTCTTGGCTATCCCTGAATATTCCCGAAATAACATATCATGGAACTATTTTGTTATTGTTGTTGTTGCCACTCAGGCCCAGTGTGCTGAGGAGACACCAGCAGTGCTGGAGGTGGGGCAGGTGGCACTTTGAACTCACTCTGCAAAGTTTTTATTTGGGGATCATACTCATCTGTGCTCAGGAGCTACTCCTGGCTCCCTGCCAGGATTCTAATCAGGGCCAGAAGGGTCTCTCTCTCTCTCTCTCTCTCTCTCTCTCTCTCTCTCTCTCTGTGTGTGTGTATGTGCCTCTGTCTCTATCTCTATCTTTGTATCTCTGTCTCTGTCTGTCTCTGTCTGTCTGTCTGTCTGTCTCTCTCTCTCTCTCTCTCTCTCTCTCTCTCTCTCTCTCTCGCTCACTCTTCTTTTCCCCTTCCTGTTGTGGTGTCAAGAATCAAATCCAACAACAACAAAAAAAGGATTTCTGAAGCATTTACAAGTGAGTCAAATTTTAACTCAAGCTGCAGGATGTGGGGACTTGCAGATTTCTCAGCAAGATTCAGTTCCTTTACCAGCAATTTCAGCCTCCTTGTGACTCCTTGGAGCCTTCCAATCCCCTCTGCAGTCCTACGCTCTCCTGGACTCTCCACAATTACGCAATGTTTCTTATTCCACATCCCTCCGGGCAGCCCCACTTCCCTGATACAAATCATATAACACACTTGATTATACGGGAGACTCAGAGTGAGGAGTATTTCTCCCTCCCAACTCTTAGCTTCTCTTGTCTCCATGCATGATCCTCTCATCAAATGAAAATGCTCTAATTTCTCGAGGCACCAGTGGAAGCAACATTCCTAATTATGCAAGTTCCAGGGCTGTGACCATTTCTCAAGCCCGGGGCCTGCAGGGAGGTGTGGGCTGGGTCAGAGGTGAGTGGCTCAGCACTGTAGCTATCTCCTCCCTCCCACTGTGGCCACCTCCCAGGTATCCTCCAGGAAACAGAAATGAGCTGTTTTGCTTGTCAGGTGCCCAAACCACCCTGTGTGTGCTGTATTCCAGCAAAATAGGAACCCAACGGAAACTTGGGTGACCTTGGCTTTATGGAGTATTTTAAAAGATACTAAAATTTAGACATTAATGAAGAATTAATTAGACCATCTACTAGTAGCCAGTAATAAATGCTTCTTCTGCAATTTAAAATCTCTTCTAAAATTGCAAGTAGTTACGGTTCCCACCAGGTGTGATCCCTGAACTCAGAGCCAGGAGTGAGCCCTGAATGCAGCAGATGTGACCCAATCTCATTCCTCACCTCCGTCCTCCCCCCCCCAAAAAAAAACCTAAAAATGCAAATGCTTCTCAATGAGATATAAAATGTTAAATCACTGTGTAGCTCTTATGATATGCAGAGTAAAACATCTAAGCTTCACAATATTGCTTCAAGGGCGTTTCATTTATTATTAACCTTTCTTGGGTGAAGAAACCAAGGCACAGAGTGGTTAAGCAGCTTGCCCAGGATTTCCAAGCCAGTGGGTACCAGGATAGAATCCCTGGAAGCCTGGCTCCAGTATCTGTGTTTTATTTTATTTTTTTAAGTTTTTAGTAGGGGACCCTCCCAGCAATGCTCTGCCCAGCTGTGCAGCCTGTCCTGTGGGTGCTTGGGATTAAGTTCAGGGCCTCCTGTATCCTAGGCACATACTCAATCACTTTAAGTGGTACCACTCAACCACTGACCACCGGAGTCTGTATTCTAAATCAGCACATTGTACTACATTTCTGAGGAGATAAATGGCCTTGATTTGATTTTATTTATTCGTTTATCTAAGTAGTAGATTAATGATGTGTTCAATAGTTTGATAATTCCAGTAGAGATGGAAGTGAGTATCTCCCCAGGGCCCTGCCACCCTCTAGACCGCCTCTGCTACCCTAGAATCATTACATTCTTGTATCCACTAGGATTGGTATTGTCTGCAATTTCCAGTCTAGAGAACTCTGAGAAATAACAGTAAGGCCAGATAACTAGCTTACCACTAAACTTAATACTTAGTTTGATCCTCAGCACCACATGGACTCCTGCAAGTACTGCTCAGAACTGGTGGGTGACCCCCATCCAAAAGCAAGGAACAAAAGATACAAATAGTTATCAGAGCTGCCATTTATAAAGTCCTTATTGGGCTGGACGAAGTTATTGCTTTTGTAATGAACAAGTGAAACCTCGTAATTCCTCCACAGCAATTTTGAGCTATCCCGTCTAAAAGACTTAACCAGCTGTTAGCCCACCACTGGGGTCCTTTAATGTCCTTACTACCCAGGGCCCACCTAATTTCTTTTTTTTTTAATTTATTGAATTACCGTGAGAACAGTCACAAAGCTTTTCAGTTAAGTCTCGGTCGGCCATACAATGATCAAACACCCGTCCCTTCACCAGTGCCCATTTTTCACCACCAAGAACCCCAGTATGCCCCCCTCCCACCCATCCCTCACCTGTGTGGCAGGTTTCCACTTTACTCTCTCTCTCTACGTTGATCACATTCAATATTACGACAGAAGGCCCAACATTATTATTTGGAATTTTCCCCAACATTCAGACCTGCCAAAATGACATCATTATATAATTTGTTTTCTATTGCTGATTATGAAGAGCATATGACATCATGTGGCTGCAATAGCAGCCAAGTGAATTTGGATTTCTGATATTTTAGTAATAAGCCTAGAGGGATTACTGCCAAAAGCCCCTGGGTTCTGAGATTGGTTTGTGTGCTTCTGGGATCATGGTCGTTCAGAAGCCGAAGGAGGCATTTGAGGGTGACAACCCGGGGCATTGTCATGGTGGGGAGCAGGGCCAATTCCACCCCCCATCCCAAGAGGCCCCACGTGCCTCGTCGATGCAGTCTCATACCTGGCTGTTCATTAAGCTCTAAAAGATGCAGGCCACCATGCCGCCGCTGCAAGGGGGGACAGGCGGAGAGACAGATACCCTTCCCCTCCCAGGGCTTGCCTTTTACTCTTGCCTTCTCACAGATCTGTTAATGTTTTCATAAAGATGATTGATTGTATTAGCTACACACTGCTGTGTAACAATCGACACCAAATTTAGCCACTTACAACATTAGAAACAATTGCTCTCTCACCACTTCTGTAGGTGGGGAAACTGGGTGAGGCTTAGCTTTGGGGTTCTGGATTGACTGGGGGTAAAGGACCTCTGAGGACTGGGAGGACATCACACTTCCTCATCATGTGACCTGAGTGTCCACATGTTGGTGGCTATCTTTCCCCAGAGCAGTGACCCAGGAGAGTAAAGCAAAACTCTTCAGGGGGTTCTTGGGCTGCTCCCAGGCCATGCAGGGAGCAAAGAGGAAAAATTAGAGACAGAAGTGGGAAACTAGAGGTAGGACCTCAGAGTGATCCAAGCTAGGAGCTGGCAGAGATGAACAGGTTGGAGAGGAGGTATGACGAGAACGAAGCAAGAGAGCAGTGTGGTCATGAGCAGGAATGGATCGGAATACAATTAGTAGTAAATGTCTATGTGGAACTTAAGGAAAATTGTCTGAATCATCCATAGTACTGACAGTGTGTACATTAGCAACCATGTTAGCAACCATCGTGTACGCTAGATGAAAAACATTTCCCTAGAAATGATAGAGCCCAAGTCTAGCCTGTAAATGCTCCTTGTGAACTGCCAGGTCAAGTCTGCATGTGTAATAAAACTGGGTGGTCTCCCCCAGACTTCTTTGGGGGCGCCTCTTTCTTGGTCAGAGCTCTGTAACAGGAAGGGCCAGACCACACTTGATCACCAGGAAGCAAGGCTTATTCCATTCTTCTTGGAGAAGGGAGAACCATGCATATTCATGTTTTCTGAACTCTTGCTGTATGCCGGATGCCGTGATGGACTGAAGGGTAGGAGTAAGTCAGAATCAACCTCCTCCTTCACAAGGGGTGTGTGTGTGTGTGTGTGTGGGTGTGTGTGTTGGGTCTGAGGGAGGGCAGATAGACATGAAAACAATGGCATTTTAGAATATACATTACAATAATGAACACTGTCAATATCACAAGTGCTTTGAAAGATACTGCTCTTTCTGCAATTCAAGGTCGTTTTCTTTTAGCAGGGATGAGCAGTACACACCTGGCAGTACTCAGGAATTACTCCTTGCTTTGCACTTTGGGGTCAGTCTTGGTAGTGTTGGGGGACCTTAAGTGGTGCTGGGGATCAAACCCAGGTTGGTTGCATGCAAGGCAAACGCCCTACCTGCTATACTATCTCTCCAGCCATGGTTTCTTTTCCTCATTATTAAACAGTTACCTATTCCTTCCATTAAGAGGCAACCACCATCATCTATTTTGTTTATTCGTTTAGAAAAATTCCCTGAAGAAACACAGACATCCTGGCCCATTCCATCCAAAGAGATAGCACTATCCAAAGCACATTGCTCTGCAGCTAGTTTTGTTTTGCTTCCTAGGATTGACCGGAATTGATTCTAAGTTGGCTGGAATTGATTCTATCACAGGCAGCTCCTCCACTTTCCCTGAAGTCTCTACATCTGCACAAACCCAGTGTCTTTAACCAGCCTCCTTTATTGCATATTGAGCTTACTTCTGATCTCTTGTTCTTAGAAGCAAAGCAGCTGTAATTTTCCTTGCACGCCATTCTTTCCACTCGTGTAAGTCATATATGGAGGAGAAATTACCTGGCAGTGCTGCTGCTTCATTGAAAACACGGCTACGGAGGGTTTTAAGCAACTTAACTTCCAAACTGCAAAGTGCACTTGTGCGGTTTCTTCATGTTACACCCACAGGCGACGTATGTCACACCTCCCCAACTATGTCAATCTAGTCAATGAAAGAATCTCAAACTGGTATTTGTGTACGCTTCTCTTCTTTCGTATATGGGGTTGTACCTCTCGTCAGACTTGACAGTTGTGAGTATTTTCTTTTCAGTGATCCGTATGAATAACTGGCCTGTTAGGCTAGTGACGCTGAGTCTTCATTATTTCTCTGTAGGTCCTGTTTACACATCAGAGACGCTGTCCCTCAGCCTGCATTTTAAGTGTCAAAAATAATGTTTGGAGGACAAGCTGCTGTTAGGCAGAAACGAGAAGTTTCTGCAGGCTGCCAAGCCGCCTCATTTTCTGCACCACTGCAGGGCTGCCCAAGGGCTAAGGGAGCAGCTGTGCCTGATGAGTTTTAGGAGACAGTTGCTGGACCCGCAGTGGGGGCGGAGAAAACAGGGTGGGCAAGGAGGCAGTGAGCTGTAGCACCAGAGAGAGAAAGGTGTCTCATAAAACACAGAGCCTCTCTCTTGTAGGAAATGGGAGGGGAAATTGCCTGCCTCTAAGATCCCTCAGGGATATATCATCTGAATTCTCTGGGGAAAGACAGGTCAGAAAGGGGGAGGTCACATTCATAGGGCTGTCCTGTTTCCGATCACCTAGGCATGACTGGGCAAGCTCTTCAGGAAAGCACTGAGCAATCTCATTGAAGAGTGTTATAAACTCCCTGGAATGTAAACTCCAGGAAGCAAGAATTCAACTGTAACTGAAGAACTGGTTTGGGTGGATGGATGTGTGAATGGGTGGGTGGAGGGGTAGATGGCTAGAAGGATAAATGGGCGAGTGGATAGATGAATTAAGTGGATGGATGAATGGATGGATAGATGGACAGATGGATGATGGTGGATGGATGGGTGGGTGGGTGGATGGATGGATGGTGGATGGATGGATGGATGGGTGGGTGGATGGGTGGATGGATGGATGGATGGATGTGTGGGTGGATGGATGGATGGATAGTGGATGGATGGGTGGGTGGATGGATGGAAGGATGGATGTTGGATGGATGGATGGGTGGGTTGGTGGGTGGATGGATGGGTGGATGGATGGGATGAATAGATGAGGCTAGTTGAAGGATGCAAGATTCTACTGTTTCTAAGCTGGGAGGAAGTCCTCTCTGTTGTCCCTCCCCCTTTGAACCTGCCCTCTCTTCCTTCCTCTTCCACTATCTGAGGTTATCTGGCCTGCCCACTCTCCTGGGCCTGTGGGTTCTCCTCTCAAGCAGCTGAATTTCATTTTAGCAAGTGGAACCTCATTAGGGTCTACACTTCTCCCTCCCGTCGTGCATCCTAGCCTGCCCTTTGAGGGAGGCCTTTCTCACAGAACACTTCCTCTCCTTCGTGTCTACAGGGCTGTCTCTGGCTTCCTCTCCTACAAGTCTTGAGTGGCCCTCCCCTCCCACACCCTGTGTTTCTCAAGCACTGAGAATGAGCACATTGATTGAGCACTTGCACTTTTTCCTGGGTTGTCTTGCTTAAGCCTCACTGCAAGAGAGCAGCTCATTGAGGGTGATGTTCAACAGTGAAGATGACCTAACAGATGACAGAGCTGGAATTCAAAGTCACTCGGTCTGGGAAATAGGGATCCAGGCCAGAACAGGCTATAGGCTCCCACATCCAAGAGCCTGGGGTTCGTGGTTGTTGCTTGTTTGCTTTGGGCCACATCTAGGGCCGCTCAGAGCTTACTTTTGGCTCTGTGCTAAGGGACCACTCCTGGCAGGCTCAGGGGATTTTCTGGGGTTCCAGGGATCAAACCTGGGCCGGGCACATGCAAGGCAAGCACCTTACCTGCTGTAGTATCTCTCTGCCTGCTGGGTTCTATTCTTTTTTTTTGGGGGGGTGGGGTCACACCCAGCGATGCACAGGGGTTACTCCTGGTTCATGCACTCAGGAATTACTCCTGGCCGTACTCGGGGGACCATATGGGATGCTGGGAATTGAATCCGGGTCAGGCCACGTGCAAGGCAAATGCCCTACCCGCTGTGCTATCACTCCAGCCCCTGGATTCTATTCTTGGCACCAAAAATAAAACAAATGAAGTCATCAAAGCCAGTCAGTCTGATCTAGGGCCAGGGAGCCTAACTACTGCCATTAGCACTGACCAGTCATATCAGGCCTGGACCGTGCAACCCAGCTGCCCTGTGTTTGATCACGCCAATTGTGTCTCAAAGGTTCTCCCCTCTATTGGCTACCTGCCCCTAATCTTGGTCCTTCTTTTAGTCTCTTTCTGAGCCACATCTCCTGCAATCCCCCCAGAGAGTCAGACTCTCCAATCTCTGTGCTTCATGATGTGCGGAACTGTCTCCTCCGTCAGGTTATGGAGACTGTTCTATGCCTCCCTCTACTGTCTAGCACAATCCCTGACTCTGGAGAGACCCACACAGAGAGAGGGCTCTGTCTCCAAGTTTGGAGACAGAGTAACAGTAACCCCTTGACTCCTCCCCAGATGAGCAAAGTTTGCAGGAGTGGCCAGTGGATGCTGGAAGGGCAGGAAGCTGCCTGGCCGGATGGGAGGGGCAGTGGAAGGAGGCAGCTGGAGACGAGGTCACTAACCACCACTTGTCCTTGGGCCAGGACTAGCCCTGGGACCAGCTGGTAGGGAAGTTCCCTCCTTCCTCACTCCAGAGGTCTCTGGGAATCAACTGACCTTGCCCCCAGGGGGTTTCCCAGCTTACGGGACCAGGAACTGAAGTGAAGGGAAGTAACTCGGCAGGGTGTCACAGAAGGGAGTGTGGCCAGCAACCCCGGCTCAGCACTTGGGATACTACCACCAAGGGCCATCGGACCTCAGAAACGTGGGTTCCGAGGCTTTGGTAAGAGGGTATTTCCGGGGTGGTGGAGACTTCCTCAGGGTGTGAGGGAAATTGCTCCATCCCCAGAGCAGAGGCCAAAAACTGTCCCAGTGTCCCTCACCAGCGCCATCACTGTATCCTGGGGAGGACTGAGGGCAACTGTCACATTTTACACTTCTGCAAAGCCCCCAGGCCTTTAAAAGGGGCCCCCTAGCTCTTTGGGCCTTGCCCCCTAGTCCACTGATGCCTCCCCCAGAAACGAAGGTTCCCCATTAACTCAAATTCAAAGTCCCAGCTTGGAACACCACTTCCCACAGGCTAGTGGCGAGGGCACAGACTCCGGGGTAGGTCTTATATGGGTCCAAACCCACTTACTGCGTGATCATGAGTTGTTCACCTCCCTGAACTCCAGCTCTCTCCTCCATAAAATGACTAAAAAACACATCGGAAAACATCCCAATCAAAAACCTGGCCTGAGGCTGGAGCGATAGCACAGCAGGTAAAGCATTTGCCTTGCACCCAGCCAACATGGCCGACACAGGTTCGATTCCCACCATCCCATATGGTCCCCCGAGCACCGCCAGGAGCAATTCCTGAGTGCATGAGCCAGGAGTAACCCCTGAGCATCGCC
>JAOXYA010139138.1:0-10137 GCA_028565675.1 Sorex palustris | reverse complement strand
ACCCCGCGCCGGCCCGCCCGTCCGCCCGCCCGCCGCGCCCTCGCTCGCCAGCCCGGGCCGCAGGGCCGCGAGTGCGGGCTCCGCCATGCGGGCTGAGCTCTGGCTCCTGGCGCTGCTGCTCCGGGGGGCGGCCCGGGCGCTGAGCCCCCAGCCCCGCGCAGGTAGGACCCACCCGCGTGGGCGGGGTGCGTCCCCACGAGGGGGCGAGGTGCCGGGTGGAGGGGGCTGCTTGCGGGCGGGCGGGGGGCTCGGCAGGTGGACGGGACCCCGCTTTGCAGAGCACGGCGGTGTGTGAGTGAGGGTGACTTGTCCTTTCCTCCTGGAAGGACGCGGGGGACCCTAGGATAGAGGGGCTCCTTACCCACATTGCTGACCTCCCCGGAAGCACCCTGGGCGGCGCGGTAGGACCTGAATTCTGCTAAGATGGGGAGCGGGGGCACCTCCAGATTTACCTCCTTTCTCTCTTCCCTGCTTCCACCCCCCAATGATCCAGTCCCATTGCGGGGTGGGGGCTGAGTGGGAGCAGCCAGGGTGGAGGTGGGGACCCCACATCTCTCACCTGAACCCTTCTTTTCCCTTTGGGTACTTCAGACGGCTTCAGCCCGGGGCTCAGGAAGAAGCAGCCTCTGTCCCCCATCCGCTAGCCCACTTCCTGCCCCCTGCTCTGGGAGGCCTTTGAGGACCCCCTCTCCTCTCCCCTGCCCACAGCTCTCCCGCCTGCAAGTTCTTTCTGCCCACCCACATCTCCTGTTGTGTAAGAGAAACAGTTTCCAAGTGAGACTCCCAGCACCTTTCTCAGTGCCTGGGGAGGAGGGAGGTTTGTATTGAGCTTCTGGGGAAGAGAACTGGGCACAGACACCCTAACTTAGGGGGAAGCTGTGTATGTGGGAAGGGGGCTGGGTTGGCATCAGGTCCCAGAGACCAGGTTCTTGACTTTACAGTGTGGAGGTGAGGAGGCTGGGGAGGGTTCCGAGAATGGGGGCCGTGGTGGGGAAAGCTGTTGTAGCAACACGATGTTGGAGAGAAACCAGCAGGTTGCAGGGAGGCCAGGCAGAGACTCTTCTAGTCCAGCATCTCGTTTGCTGTATGATCTTGAGCAAGTTACTTTCCTTCTCTGAGCCTAATTTCTCACCTATGAATCAAGGTTGTGGGCTAGTTGGTTATTGTTGGTGAGACAATAAACCCTATTTTTCTTTCTGGTTTTTGGGCCATACCAAAACACCAGGGCTTACTCCTGGCTCTCTGCTCAGGGATCATTTCTGGGTTGGGGGAACTGTATGTGATCTTTGGCATCAAACCAGGGTTGGCTGCATGCAAGGCAAGTGCTTTACCTGCTTCTTCTCTGGGTCCCCTTTTGTTTTTTACAATTATCTTTTCAGATTTGTTGGCGATGGGGGGCGGGGAGGTACAGTCTGGGTTGGGGAGGGCATAGCTTCATTTGGGGTAGTCAACTCTTGGGGAGGACCAGGAAAAGAGGGGCAGGCAGAAACTTGAACCCCATGTCTAAAGTAAGGATGCTCTGTCCTCCCCACTGTGACAGGCTCAGTGGGAGCGAGGCTCCAGCTTAGGATACTTTGGGGTGCCCCAGTCAGCCCTGGCTCTCAGACTCCTGCACACCCCACCATGTCAGGCTGTCCCTGAATGGCCTCTGGGGCACATTTGGGGAGACCCCCAAACTAAAAGAGATTAAAAGGAAGAAGCTGACCCCCTGGGTCCTGGAACCGTGAAGCCCCCTTCACACAGGGAACAGGAGCAGGACAGAGACATGATCTGGTCCTGAGGTAAAGAGACAAATGTTCAGAGAGGGCAGGCAGAGGGCGCAGCAGGAAGAGCTCAGAGACGGGAGAGAGGCAGGAGCTCGTGAGACTTCTGGTGAGAAATGTGAATGTGTGGAGTGCCCAGGCCAGAGGGCAGGGCCGGCTGGAGAGGGCTTCTGGGGACCAGGCAGCCAGAGGGGCAAGCGGGGACCCACTGAGGGCCTTGGGTACTAGGAGAGAGGCCCCGGGGAGCAGGGAGCGATGTACTGGGGGCCTCAGGTGGGCACGCTCAAGGTGAGTTCGAGGGCATAAAGCGGGGGCTGAGGTTTGGGGTGGGAAAGCCACACCAAGATGACTGAGTCATGGGGGTTAGCATCCGGTCTACTGAAGTCCACCCCAGCGCCTCATGGGGGGGGGTCCCGGTTGGGTTGCCCTGCTCCCCTCCATCCCCCTGGGGACCTAATTTTAACGTGTGAGTGGGTGTGACTGAATTTAAGTGTGAGCGATTGTGTGTGAGATTGTGTATGTGAGTGTGTATTTGGGAGTGTGGGAGTGTATTTGAGCTTGAGACTGTGTATTTGAGTTGGAGTGATTGTGTGAGCGTGTGTGTGACTGTGTATGTGTGTGGCATGAGTGTGAGTATAACAGTATTTTAGCGTGTGAATGTGAGTGGGAGTGTGTGTTTGAGTACTTGAGTGTGACTGAGTATTTGAGTTTGTGTATGTGAGTGCAGGGGTGTGAGTGGCGGTGAGTGTGTAAGTGTGGCTGTGTGAATGCGAATGTATCTGAGTGAGAGTGAGAGTGTCTGAGTGTGTGTTTGTGGATATGTGAGTGAATGTGAGTATATGAGTGTGTGGGTAGTTAGAAATGTGTGAGTGTACTAATGTGTGAATGTGTGAGCCAGTGTGTGTGTATGTGAGAGTGAATGTGTGTATACGTGAGAAAGTGTGCGAGTCTGTGACATGCACATGCAGGGGGCCCCATAACAGGCACATGAACCCCTGCACACATATGTGAGCCCCCAGCTGTGCTGGTCCCTTCTGCTTAGCTGAGGGGGTATTATCGTGTTTAACCAGAGGGCGGGGGAGGGGAAGGGAGATGGGTGGGGTATAGCTTTGGGAGTAAGATTCAGGGCTGGCCAGGGTTCCCCAACAACAGTCTCCCCAGGCTCCCATCCTGGACTCTGAGCTGGGCCCCGACCCGTCCATCCCTGAAGTTTCTTCTTCTTTCCGCTCTCCCTGGCTACTCAGGGCATAGGCCAGAGGCATGCTTGTTGTCCCCACCTCCCATTTTAGGAAACCGGGGCTTGCCAAGGATTACCGACAATCAGGGATGTCAGGAGTCCCCCCTTGCATCCCCATCCCTCCTTGCCCCTGCCCAGGCCTCTGCCATGGACTGTGCCGCTGGGCCTGCTAGATGGGGGTCACAGCAGCCTTCTCTCGCCCTGCACACACCCTTCTCTGTTCTGGCTGTTGCCCGGACCTGACGCCAATGGCCTTGCCAGGCACAAACAGTTTTGCCTTGGAGGAGCTGGGGACCCACCCAGGAAGAACTGAACAGGCTGGGCTGTGGGCAGCCTGCCTGTCCGGCACTGGGCTCAGGGCCACCTTGGGCAGCTGGCGGGCATCTTAGGGCAGAGGTCTGGGGCCCACGCCCCTCCTGCCTCCAGCGCATCTGGTTGAGATTAGGGACAGAGAAGTGCGAGGGGGCGGCAAGGGTCCAACAGGCGCCAGCAGCCAAGAATGACTTAATTGGATAAAATATCTAATGACAAATCAGGCCCCACAGCCCAGGCCTGGCCCTTGCCCGCCGCCTGGTCCCAGCCAGGCTTCTACTCAGCTTCTGTCCATGCTGCCTCCTGAAGTTGCCTCTGGTATTGTGTCCTCCATCAGCAGTGATTGAGCACCTACTGTTTGTAGGCACCAAGGATCCGTGTTTGCAGAGGCAGCGGAGGGTCCTTTCTACTCTGTTTCACCGAGACACCACACCCATGGGTGCTGGGTGGGGGCAGACATGGGATGCCTCTCTGTGATCTGTGCCCCATATTCACATTCATTTTTTCTTCCTTTTTTGGTTTTTGGGCCACACCTGGCAATGTTCAGGCATCACTCCTGGCTTTGCACTCAGGAATTACTCCTGGCGGTGCTGGGGGGACCATGTGGTGCCAGGGATTGAACCTGGGTGAGTTACGTGTAAGGCAAGAGCTCACTATACTATGTCTCTGACCCCTACATGCCATTTCTGACAACACAAACTGATTCAGAAGGTTCCAGAACAGTGGTTCTCTCTCATGTCTCGGGATAAAACCAGGACAGCTTCAAAACTCCTGGGGATCATTTGAAAATCCTAATGCCCAGGCTACAGAAGAGACAGCGTACATCTGGACCAGCACCCAGATGGAAGGATTTTTTATTTTTTTTTGGGGGGGTGTCGCATCCAGTGGTGCTTAGGGCTACCACTGAGGTCACAGGCATGGCTCCTGGTGATATTGGAGGGTCATGTGGTGAAGGGGCTCAAGCCCAGGACTCCTGCCTACAAAGCCTGCACTCAGCCCATTGAACTACCTCTGTGGAGGCTGGAATGATAGTACAGCAGGTAAGGCACTTGCCTGTATGCGGCTGACCCAGGTTCAATCCCTGGCATCCCATATGGTCCCCTGAGCACCGCCAGGATAATTCCTGAGTGCAAAGTCAGGAGTAGCCCCTAATCATTGCTTAGTGTGGCCTCAACCCCCCCCCCCCGAAAAAAAAAACTAAAGCCCATAACAAACAAGAAAAAAAAACCCTACTTGTACAATCTTGGTGCCCAGGAATTTTTTTTTTAATCTTTGCATCTTATTTGCCATATGACTTTCTTTTAAATTTTTATTTATTTTTGGTGTTTTTGGACCAGACCTACTGGTACTTGGGAACTACTCCTGGATCACTGCTCAGGGATTACCCCTGGTGGTGCTCTGTGCTCAGGGCAACTAATGCTGGGGGCTGAACTGTGGTCATCCACATTCAAGGTGACTTTCCGAACCCTTCTACTATCTCTTTGGCTCCCAAGAATTTTTGGGTAGGAGGGGCCACACCTGGCAATGCTCAGGGCTTCCTCCTGGCTCTGTGCTAGGGGATAATTTTCGGTGGTGCTCAGGGAACCATATGCAGTACTGGGGATTGAACCTGGGTTGCTGCACGCAAGGCAAACCCCTCCTGCTGTACTGTTGCTCTGGCCCCATGCCCTCCTTTTTAAAGCTTTCCAGATGGTTCTGGGTTACATGAGGTTGAAAACAGCCACCCCTTGGAGGCATATCAGCTTAGGATTGGAACTAGTCTGCACCCCTAACCCATTCCCCTGTTAACTTTATTTATTAATTTTTTTTTTTGGTGGGGTGCACACTGATGGAGCTGGGATGGGGTGGGGGCTGTTCCCAGGCAGTGCTCCTGGGTTATTCCTGAATATGCTCAGAAGACTCTGGTGCAGTGGTCACACATGTGCTCCAGCCCTTTGAGCTCTGTCCCCCACCCTGTGCAACCTTCTTCAACCTGAGTTGCGACTAAGTCCTGAGTATGAACAAGAGTCAGTGCCGTGGACGAGGGGTGGACTAAGGGTGCTAGGTGTACAGTGCTCAGCAGGAAACTGCACAATTGACTCCCGGGCTGGTCACGTCAGTGATAGCTTAGACTGGGGACACCGGACTGTGCCCAGGCTCAGGACTCAGTTCTCTGTCCCTTGCTTTTCTCAGGTCAAGATGCAGCCCAAGGCCCTAGATGGACTGCCAAGGGGACCACGGGGGTCTGGAGCCGGAGAGCCCGCGAGATCCCTGGGCAGGACTCAGAGCCAGACAGGACCCAGCTGACCATGGATCTGGAAGGAAGTACCCTGGCTATCGATACTCTGCCGGACAACGAGACCAGGGTGGTGGTGAGTGCCGAAGGGAATCAGAGAGCTCCCTAGCCCTCCCCCCAAATTCACAAAGATCTTCTACCCTAGGGGTGGTCCTGGAGGTAAGCAGAGAGGAAGGCCCCGGGAAGGATGGACACAGGGCCCAGCAGGGGTGGTCCTTCCATCTCAGCTGTGCCATACAATGCATCTCTGAGAACCCGGAGAGGTGAGGTGAGGCACAGCACATTCACAGGGGCCTGCCCTGCCTTTGTCATCTTCCTAGGGCCTCACTAACAGCTGGAGGTGGCTTCCTGCTTTCGTCCCTGTGGCCAGCTCTGGCCTCTGCCACACTGGTGGGTCCCAAGGGGTTAATGACCACAGAGACCCAGCCTAAGGGCTGAGCAGAGAAGCAACAAGGGTGAAGCTCCAGAGGAGAATGAGGACAACTATCCAGGCCTGAGCTGGTCTGAGGGGGGTGTGGTGAGAGGAGGTCCAAGTGTCAGGAGGGGGCCGGTCCTCGCAATGATCCTTTGCCCCGCTCTCCCTCCTCCACCTTGGCTCACCCTCCTCCACCCTGGCATTTGGGAAGGAGGCTGATGGAGGCCATTGGCCTATGTCTATTGCCGAGTCTAAAAGCACATGAGTGTGTTGGTAAGAATGTGTTTGAGTGTGTATCTGAGTGTTTTGTGTATTCTGTCCACTTCCCGCGTGCCTGTACTGTGGGCTCTTTGTGAGTGTGTGTATGTGTGTGCATGCATATTTGTGTTGTGCATGTGTGAAGGCTATAGGTGAAGGAAGATATGAAATATGACATATTTCTTGCCACTTCTCTCTTAATATTTATTTTTAGTTTTTGGGCCACACCAGGTTGTGCTTAGGGCTTGTTCCTAGCTGACTCTGGAGACCATGTGGGGTGCCAGGGATTGAACCTGGGTTGGGCTTGTGCCAGGCAAGTGCCTTACCCATTGTGCTATCTCTCTGAACCTTATTTTAATATTTTTTCTTTTTGGGTGACACTCCTACGATGCACAGGGGTTACTCCTGGTTTATGCACTCAGGAATTACTCCTGGCGGTGCTCGGGGGACCATATTGGATGCTGGGAATCGAACCTGGGTTGACCACATACAAGCAAACGCCCTACCCGCTGTGCTATTGTTTCAGCCCCTATTTTTAAATTTTGTATTATATTTTATTTTTTTGTTTTTGGGTCATACCTGGTGGTCTTCAGGGCTTACTCTGCACTCAGGAATCATCCTGGAGGTGTTCAGGGAACCAGATGGGGTGCCAAGGATCACACCTGGGTCAACTTATTATTTTAAGTGTAGCCATTGGTTAAGCTGATTGATTGGGCATGAATTCCACATTACTTTAAAAAAATTTTTTTATTGAATATCCTTGAGATATTCAAAACTGTTCATTATTGAGTTTCAGTCATACAATGATCCAACACCCATCCCTGGAGTAGCTTTTCAATTGGGTGGCTACTTTGGGGTGTAGATGTGACTGCTAAGGCTTCAGGAAGTACAGAGAGGTGGGGAGAGGTAGCCCATCCCAATACCAAGAAACCTGGGGATTTCAGCCACAAAACCTGCAAACCTGAATTTTCAGCAGATTATGTCTTGGTGAGATCCATCCTGAGACGGTGGAGTCAGGTCGTGGGTATGGAGTCCTGCCATATTTTATATTTTAAAACTTTTTGAATATATAATGCCCAAAAGATCAAGTAATGCTGGCTTCAGAGACGTCAAGTCTCTGTCCCCCCCATTCTGCACCCCAACTCCTGCTCAGGACCTCTGGAATTGGGTCTCCAGGGTTCCCCCCACTAAGTGCCTTATGACTCTGTACATTATCTGTTGGCTGGGAGATGATTCATGGTGGGAGTTCATGCCTCGCAGACTTGAGGTCCTGAGTTAGATCCTGGTCTGTGCTGGTGGTCCCAGCCCAGGCAGACGAAGACCAAACCAGCCCTGGGTGTAGTCTCTCTCCACCCCACTCTGCGAAGGCCCCTATGCAAAAAAAAAGACACATTTGGGGCCGAATGAAAATATAGCAGGCAGGGCTCTTGCCTTACATGTGGCTCACCCGGGTTTGATCGCTGGCACCATATATAGTCCCCCGGGCCTGCCAATTCCATTGACTCGGGTTCTGTAGATTTAAGAGATGGCCTGAGATCAACCCCCTGCTCCCCCTTCCATGACCCTCACCCCAATGTATCTGATGCCCAAATCCTTGAGGGTCTGCATGCCACTTTCTCCCCTGCCTTGAGCTTGTCACCTCTGCACAGAGCAGCCAGCAGGGAGCAGCTGTGGGACAGATGCTTTCCCTGCAGCCCCCACGGCCTCATTCCCCAGAGTCTCGACTCCTGCCAGGTCCCTGTGAGCTGGATGGCTGTGGCCGAGAGAAGCATCTTGACCAAGGTTTGGCAGCCACGGGCTGGGCTGATGCGAAGGCGGCACTTCAGCAAGTGTTTCAGTGCCTTTCAGAAAGTTCTCTTGAGTCTCAAACTTGGAAACATGTTTCTGTTATTACTACCACAGCCGGGGGCTGCTATGCCCTTTGTTTGCCACTACGCTCACCCTCATCTTCCCTTGGCAGTCCCCAGTGGCCCCCCTGCTCCTGGGCTTCCCTTCTGGCCCAGCCCCTTTGCCCACTCCAGATCTATCTGACCAGCACTGATGTACCCCATTCACCCCAGCAGCCCTGCCCGGCCAGCTCCTGTGTAACGCTTCTTCCTACTCAGACCCTCTGGCCTTGGAGACCTGGAGGCCTGAGGCCAGCCCGAGGAGGGAGCTGCCAGGCCCAGGCCAGACCTTCTCCTCGGGTTTCACTCCACACCCAGCCAGAGCAATCCAGTGCAAATAGGACTCTTGCATTGATTCAAGCTTTCCACAAGTTTTCCACCAAGCCCAACCCCCAGACCCTGAGGGCACTGGTGGTTTGGGGAGGCCAGGCGGTGGTGGAAGGGAGGCACTGGGTGGAGCTGCAGTTCGCCTTCACAGAGAGGTTTGGTGCTTCTGTTCCCTGTCGGGGAGAAGGGAGGGTTTCTCCCTTGACCCGATCTTTGTGCTTCTGGGGTACAGAGCTGAGGCAACTAAAGCAGGGCTGGAGTTGGGAGTCCCCCCAGAATATACTAGGTTCACCCCAGAACAGAAAAGACCACCCCCACCTTCTGATCGGAGCAAAACTTCCCAGCTGGTTATACCCACCCCAGCAGTGACAGTTCAGACCAACTCTCAAGTGCCTGACCTGAGTCTAACCCCTTGCCCCACCTTGGGGGCTGTGGCGATTTCAGATTTGCAGAGTGGGGTGATGAGCGCTGAGGTTTGGGGAATAGATGTGAGTCACCCCCAATTCTCAGTGCTGTCAGGAATCATGGGGGTTCTCGTGCCTGAGGCGATGGTCTCCACGCAGCTCCTTGTCCTGTCAGGTAGCCAGGAGAGCCGGTTAGTTGTTTTTTTTCTACCTTTTCCTTGTTGAGGTGAGATTTAACAGAAAACCAACCATTTTATTTTCTCATTATTTATTTGCTATTATTTTTGGGGGAATTTGGGGCCATACCTGACAGTGCTTAGGGATTACTCTTGGCAGTGCTTAGAGGACCATGTGGTACCAGGGATAGAATCCAGGCCTTCTATAAATTGAAGCATGTGTTCTAGTCTTGTGAGCTATGTCCCTGGTCCTCAAAGTAAGCATATTATTTATGTTGTGTCTCTCAGCAGATGATGAGGAGACCTTGGGTTTCCTCCTGTCAAATCTTTGCCAATAAGACCTGTGAGGTCAGTGCCTCATCTGTTGTACCATCTCTCCAGCCCTATTTTTTAGTTTTTGGGCAACACCTGACATTGCTCAGGGCTTACTACTGGCTCTGTGCTCGGGGGACCATATGTGGTGCTGGGGATCCAACCTAGGTCAGTCATGTACAAGGAAAGCACTGTACTATCTCTCCAGACTCTCAAATTTTAAAGTGCCATTTTAAAGTGACAAACGTAAAATGCACAACAACCTTGTTTAGTCATGAAGTCTATCTAGTGTCAAAACATTTTCATCACCCCAAAAGGGAAACTTAGACCTTCAAGTGTGGGCTTCCCACACCCCGACCTTTCTGCCCTGACAACCATTAATCTATATTCTATTTCCATGGTCTTACTATTCCGTATAGTTCATGTGTAGATGAAATTATATGAACAATGGTATGTGTGTGTGTGTGTGTGTGTGTGTGTGTGGTACCAGTCTCTAACCTGCCCAGTAATCTTTAATACCTAGTTTGTGTCACCACCCCTGCTGTTTGCCAGGCTCATCTACTCAGAGGGGTACACTGGGAGAGACTGTGGTTCTGTTTGTCCTTCGTCTGCCGATGAAATTTGGACTGTTTTCTCCTTTTATTTATAGTGAATGGTGCTGCTACTTGAGTCTGGCGCCTTAGACCACTCGGCCATGGAGCGATAGCACAGTGGTAGGGCGTTTGCCTTGCATGCAGCCAACATGGCCGACTCGAGTTCGATTCCTCCGCCC
>JAOXYA010139128.1:0-10137 GCA_028565675.1 Sorex palustris | reverse complement strand
GTCTGTGTGTGATTCACTTCTATCCTCAGTGCATCATGGTCTGAAAAGATGGTTGATACTATTTCTATCTTCCTGATTCTTTTGAGGTATGTTTTGTGTCCTAGTACGTGGTCTATTTTGGAAAATGTTCTGTGCACACGGGAGAAGAATGTGTATACTTTCTTTGTGGGGTGTAAAGCCCTGTAAAGGTCTATAAGCCCTCTCTCTTCTATTTCTTCTTTCAAAGCCAATGATTTCTTGCTGGGTTTTGTTCTTGTCGATCTGTCCAGAGGTGATAGGGCAATGTTGAAGTCTCCAAGTACTATTGTGTTGGTAGGGTGGGGCTTCTGGGTTTGATCCCTTGGTCACCAGAGATTGGTGGTAGCAGGCAGAGGATCTCTCTTCCTGGGTCTAGTTGAGCCTGGAGTCCAAAGTCACAGAGTTCCGCTTACCTGGTTCTGTGGAGCTTTACTCATGCATGAGTTTCGGTCCAAGTGTCCGGAAAGCATCTTGGAGCATGGTGGCAGCTGAGTAGTGGAGGTAGTGGACATAGTGGAGGTCTGTCAATGAAGCATTTATTTGGTACCGTCGTTGACAACATTGATGAGGAATACGGTCTCTTGTTTCAGCACCTTCATGATTGTGTGAGGAATGCTGAGAGAGAGAAAGCCACAAAAAGATACCTGTCTTCGAAAACTCTCAAGCTCATTTGCCAACATGGCTTGGCACAAGCCTCAGGCAACTGCAAACGAAAGTTCAAGCTTGCAAAGCAGTGTAGAGATGTGATCAAGGAAGACCTCAAAGAGAGAAGAGCAGCAGTGTTGGCAGAATGCAACGCCCGCCTATCCTTTGCCAACTATAAGACCAAGATGACTGCCTTCTGATGTCTTGATGGATCTCTCACATCTTCCAGAAGGGCAATGGAGAAGATTATCCATGACTTCTACTCAGATCTCTTCGATATCCATGTCCACCTGCTGACATGCTGACATGCCAAATTGCACAGGATGGATATGTCATTCCCAATGTTCTCCCTTTCGAAATCTGACACACCATTTTGTCAATAAAGAAACGAACAGCACCCGGCCCAGACAAGGTCAGACCCGAACACCTGAAGAACCTGCTGTCAGTACTCATCAATACACTGGATCAGCTCTTCACATGCTACCTGTCTGAATGCAAGGTTCTGTCCCAATGGACAATCTCCGAATGCAACAGCTATGTGTACCTAGGTCGAGAAGTCAACATGACAAATGACCTGGCACCCGAGCTGTGCAGGAGGAAGAGAGCAGCTTGGAACGCCTTCAAGAGCATCGAAGAAATAGCTAAGAGGACGAAGAACTTCCGGCTCCAGGCAAACTCTTTGATTCCACTGTTCTTCCTGCATTAACATACACCTCAGAGACCTACGCAAACAGGATGAGAAAGCTATTCGTGTCTCCCAACGAGGAATTGAAAGAGCTATGCTTGGAATATCACGTTTCACTCAAATGAGAGAAAGAATCTGGAGTTCCGACCTCAGTCAACAATCAAGAATTAGGGACGCTGTCTCGTTTGCCGAGTTGTCAAAAATCAGATGGGCTGGTCACGTAATGAGATTTAGAGACGACCGCTGTAATAGAGCCGTTACCGACTAGATTCCACGGGAAGTCAAAAGACTGCATGGTCGCCCACCTACTTGGTCAGACTTTTTCATTAAGATCATGAACGATCAGTTTGAGACTCTTCGTGTTCCTAGAACAAACAGATGCCATTGGGCTACACTAGAACGCGACAGGGACAAATGGAGATGTTACTGGCGCCCGCTCAAACAAATCAACGATTAACAGGAAGTCAAGTGATCAAGTGATCAAGGAGAAAGTCTTGGCAAAAGTTCACCTCTACCCAAATTTTATCCCACTGAGTAAATACCCTTTATTCATCTTTTTTCCAATTTCTTAAGACCCTAAAGTCCATGAAGTTGCTTGCTCCCACAGCTGTGAAGTACCTTGTGAACACCCCCTGTGACTTTCTGATTTAGGACTGTCCCTGATTCCATCACAAGGTAGAGAAGAGGCAAGACGAATTCCAAGAACTAACCAAGATCACTAATCCCAAGAGGTGACTGATGGGAAAATAATGTCTCAGTTCACTTCCATTTACAATCTCATTGCTCTAGCGGGCTCTGCCAGGGAATCACTTTCCTTAGAAATTTCTCCATTTTGTTCTGGGGTCACTGCAGAATTTCCCCTCTGGAATGAAGGACAGACGCCACGAGCTCCCCCTGAAGGTGAAAGTGTGCGGTAGCGCAACTCACCTCGTGCACTGGCCCCCTTGTGTCCCCCACCCAGCTCACCTCTGAGGCAACCTTAAGTAACCTTTGCCTCTTTCTAGTTAGCTTTGAAGTGACCAGCCTACAAACTCCTGACACAGTGGGGCTTCCACCCTCTCCATATCTGATAATATAATCATCTGATAATAATTGCCTTGTTGCACCTACACAGGTGTCTGTGTTGCCAGTCTTCCAATTTCTCCTGTACTGCAAATAACATCCACCCTACCTGACTTCGGGTCCCTTGGCCCCTTCTTCTGTACACTTATTACTGCTCTTTCCCATATCTAGAATTATTTTTCTATCCTCAACCCTTATCCTCCATATGTAAATTTTCCCATTTCTTTTGTTTGTTTTTGTTTTTAGTTTACACCCTGCAATGCTCAGGGGTTAATCCTGGCTCTGCACTCCAGGCAGTGCTCTGAGGACCATTTGGGTTGCTGAGGATCAAACCCAGGTGGGCAATGTGCAAGGCAAGAGCCATCCCACTGTACTATTTCTCCAGCCCCAGTTTTCCAGGTTTTTTTTTGTTTTTTGGTTTTTTTTTTTTTTTTTTTTTGCTTTTTGGGTCACACCCGGCAATGCTCAGAGATTACTCCTGGCTCATGTACTCAGGAATTACTCCTGGCGGTGCTCAGGGGACCATATGGGATGCTGGGAATAGAACCTGGGTCGGCCATTTTGGCTGCGTGCAAGGCAAACGCCCTACCCACTGTGCTATCACTCCAGCACCCCAGTTTTCCATTTTTAGAAGCCCAAGCCAACAGTTCGAGAGATAGTTCAGTGGGTGGGACGTTTGGCTTGCATGCAGCTGCCCCAGGTTCGATCTCCAGCATCCCAAGAGGTCCCCCAAGCACTACCAGGAGTGATTCTGGTGGATGTGGCCCAAAATCAATCAATCAATAAATAAATAAATCAAAGCCCAAGCCAGAGGCTACTTCCTCACACCCACCTCTAAAATCTTGTGAAACTTGTTCTTTAGCATTTGTGTATGCTGCTTTACTTTACTTATAGCTTATCTGAATTCAGATGTTGGATCATTCCATACATCCCTTTATCAAGAAAAGCACCAAGATAGCTGTACTATTCTCTATTTTTTAATAATGATGGAGAAGACAAATAGAAGTGACTAGAAGATAAATTTGAGAATCTTATGTTGTAAAAAGAGCATTAAACTAGCAGTAAAATTCCACTGGACTGTTAAAGAATTGAGTTACTATCAAGCTTACTCTGGGCATCAGTGCTGCTGAAGATGTTTGACAGTGGCATCTAGGAACTCTAGAGTTCATCAAAATGATGACAATAATGGACCATTTCTCTGTTGAACACATGAATACTTAATTAGACTAGATAGCAACAAGATTATACCAACCACAGAGTCTAGCATAGTATGTATGTTAATAAATGTTTGCTCTCCTTGGTACATAATGGAAGCATTCTGCAACATTCTCAAATTTGTTTTGTTTGTTTTGGGGACCACACCCAGGGTACTCAGGGCTTACTCTTGGCTTTGTCCTCAAGAATCACTTCTAGCAGGGCTCAGGGATCAGACTATGAAAGTAGGTAGAAATATTTTTCTGATAATACAGTAACAGAAAACTGCACAAAACGCATTACAGATGACCTGGAGGAAGAGACCAGGAGCTTAGAGGATATGCCTTGCACACACATAGCTGGGGCTGAAGTCCCTGATGACCCACATGTTGTATAACATAGGCAGCTCTGCAGGTCTTTTGTCTGTGATTCTCAGTGCCATGAATGATTTCCAGCTAGATTTTTGTATGTACCACATTAAAGAAGTGTGATCCTGAAAAGCACTACAACTATAAAAAGATGCACCCACCTGTGGCCAGGAGTATGACCTCCGGCAAGCATGAGTATGAGGATGGCAGTGACCCACAGAGAGTGCCACACTCTAATCTGTGTGCTGCACTCTGAGTTCCAGCCCCAGGGAGCACACACAAGCCCACAACTAAAGGCATGCAAGCCCTGGTGAGCATCACAAGTACCACAGCTCAACTGTGATCACCATCTTCAGGTCTACATGCAGACTCCTGTCACTGAGGCAACAGAAATGATACAGCAGGAGCTGAGGTATGGAGTGCCAGGTCACTAAATCTCCACTCACTGAACAGGCAGCCAACCAGAATGTAGAATGAGATAGTGGGTTTTGGCAGCAGATAAAAGGAAGCCTCCAGTCCCATCTCTCTCTCTCTGTCTCTCTCTGTCTCTGTCTCTCTTTCTCTCCCCCTTTCCCTCTCCCCCTCCCCCCCTCCCTGCCCCCCTCTCTCCCTCCCCCCCCCCCGCCCCGTCCACGTTCTTCATTGGGAGTGCTGCTTCCTTCCCTCCTCCAGGAGTTTTCCTTCCCCTCTGCCTGAAAAATACTATTTTAAATCTCTGTGATGATATTCTGGACACCAGTCAACAGAGTAAACTACTCCCACTGTTACTCAAATGACTTGGTTCAGAGCGCTGTTATTTTCATCATCACTGAGTCAGTAGCTGTGTAATGCCGGATGCCCCCAGTTGGGGACCAGGGTGTGACAGGAGGAAGAACTGAAGAAGTGGCAGTACTCAATTAGGAGATGTTGGGGCCTTTGTTTATTAGCATCTGATCGTATTTTCTGCTTACTAGTGAAACCTTAGAAAATGTTTTCTTCCAATGTTATGAAGGTGGTGGGAAAAATCTAGAAGAGGAGGGTGCTAAAGGAAGAGGCAAAGATAACAAACTCTCTGAGCTCAGAAGGTTTTACAATAGCAAGAGCTAAGTTTATTCATGCCCATGTCTTATCTTCCTAAAGCTCAACACTGCAGCTTTCTCAGGAAAGAGTATCACAATCTTCCTGATGGGACCACAATATTCTATAGCTCTCATTCCTCATTCATATAGCTGTGAAAGCGTCTCTACTTTTACTTCTTCTTTCTTTCCTTCCTTCCTTCCTCCTTTCTTTCCTTTTATTCTTTCATTCTTTCTCTACTTCTGTCTGCCTCTCCTTTCTCTCCTTTATTTCCCTCCTTTATTTCTTTTCCTTTCTATTTTTCTCTCTTTTTTTAAATATTAAAATTGTATTAAGTAAGGCTGCAGATACAATATTTAGTCCCATGCAATATCTGGGACAACCTTTTTTTAAATTTAATTTTATAAGGTTGTTCACAACCATTGATTACATTTAATATTTAAACACCAATCCCACCACCATTACACCTTTTTTGGACAACCTTATGCTAAAAAGTGTTCGTCGGAAATTCACACTTACCTGGAAAGCCTGTATTTTGAGTTTCTAATAAAGTGTTATTGCCCAAGCACTTGAGAATATGTGTGAAGGCTTACTCTTCAAGCCTGTGTCCTCCCTTGAACACGTATCTCGCTTGTTTATCTCGAGACGGTTGGCTTGTTTCTATTCCAGAGAAGTCTGTGTTCTCTCTCAAACAAGAACAGCTCCCTCTCTCTGTCCTCACATCTAAATAAGATTTTTTTGTCTTTTTAAAAATTTTATTTATTTTTATCGAATCACCGTACAATACAGTCTCAAAGCTTTCATGATTGAGTTTCAGTCATACAATGATCAAATACTCATCCCTCCACCAGTGCACATTCTCCACCACCAATGTTCCCAGTGTCCCTCCCGCCAACCCTGATCCCATTCCTCCCCCTGCCTCTTGGCAGGCACCTTCCTTCTTTCTCTCTCTACTTTGGGCATCATGGTTTGCAATCCATATACTGAGGGGCCATCATGATTGATCCTTAGTCTACTTTCAGCACACATCTCCCATCTTGAGCAAACCCTAAGCATAAATAAGTTTTAATAAAGTGATCTTGCTTCACCATTTTGCCTCCTCCTGAAATTCTTCTCTGTGATGGGAAGGTGACAGATGCAAAGTGCCTGTGCCAAGGCTGAGACTGACCTGATCGAGGCCAGGCATTTCCCCAAGAGCTGATGGCCAGGTGGGTTGAGCAGTGAGTTGAGAGCACTCTTTTCTCGAGTCTACCGGTTTCTGTGCTCCCCACTTTAAGTGCCACTGGCAATAATAAAGTACAATTTCTTTTTTTAATTTATGAGTTATGTCCAGTTTAAGAAATTAGGGGAGGTGAGTGATAGTAAAAGGGCTAAGCACTTGCCTTGCATGTAGGCAACTCAGGGTTGATCCGTGGTACCCCACATGGTCCCCTGAGCCCTCCAGGAGTAACTCCTGATTCAGAGTCAGGAGAAAGACCTCAGAGCAGCCAGGTGTAGCCCCAAACCAAAACAACAACAAAGAAATTCAGGGGCCAGAGAGCTAGTACAGTGGGTAGAGTGCTTGCCTTGCATGCAGCTGACCAGAGTTTGATCCCCAAAGTCCCATATGGTTCCCAGAGCATGGCTAGGAGTGATTTCTGTTTGCAGAGCCCAAAGTAACCCTGAAAACTGCCAGATGTGGTCCAAAAACAAATTTTAAAGGTTTTTCAAAAGGTTGGAGGGATAGCACAGTGGTAGGGCATTTGTCTTGCACACGGCTGGTCCGGCTGAGCTGGGTTCAATTCCTCTGCTCCTCTTGGAGAGCCCGGCAAGCTACTGAGAGTATCTCACCCACATGGCAAAGCCTGGCAAGCTACCCGTGACGTATTCAATATGTCAAACACAGTAACAAGTCTCACAATGAAGACGTTACTGGGCCTGCTCGAGCAAATCGATGAACAATGGGAAGACAGAGCTACAGTGCTTTAAAAAGAAGAAATGATTACTTAAGGTATACAATAGGGTTGTCTTGTCCCACTCTCTATCTGACTATAAATCTATCTGTTTTGTATAAACTCATCTAATCATTTAATGTTTTTCTAGTTGTGAAGTGCAGGTTACCAGTTTCAGGAATCCTTGAATAAAGCCAATTAGATCTCTCTTTAAAAAAAAAAAAAAGGTAGTTGGGGTGGGGACAGTAGAGTGACAGTACAATGGGTAGGGTGTTTGCCTTGCATACGGTTGACCCAAGTTTGATCCTTGGCATGCCATATGGTCTCTCGAGCTCACCAGAAGTGGTCCCAAGGTGCAGACCCAGTGTAAGCCCTGAGCATAGATAGCAAGGAGTGGCCCCAAAGCAAACCAAAAAAAGTGTGGAAATGTTCAAATTTGTGAGGAGGCATTATTTTTCTTATTTGTCACTGTCACTGTCCTCCTGTTCATTGATTTGCTTGAATGAACCCAGTAACGTCTCCATCTTGAGACTTGTTTGTTACTGCATATTCAATACGCCATGGGTAGTTTGCCAGGCCTTGCCGTGTGGGCGAAATACTTTCTGGGCTCTCCAAGAGGGGTGGAGGAATCAAACTCGAGTAGGCCATGTTGACTGTGTGCAAGGCAAATGCCCTACCTGCTGTGCTATCACTCCAGCCCACCTTATTTGTAAATAGTGAAAATTTTACATATTAAATTATTTGCTCAGTTTCACAGTTCATAACATGGCAGAGCTATTCACACATACAGACACACACATATGTATGTATATATGTATATATATTTGTACATAAATAAGTCATATTTTGGGGACTTCAAAGCTTCTTTCTTCATAAGTCCTGGTAAACAACTTCCTATATTCTCACCCCAATATGTCACACGTTTAGCATCCCTGGCTCACTGAGCTGAGCTGCCGTTTGCTCTTTTGCGGGTTTAGGTCAGAGCAGGGCCAAGGGCTCATTCAGAATTTGTGCCTGGCTCAACGCTTCCTTCTACACCTTGCACTGGTTTCTGCCGACAGGCTCTTAGTAAAAGTGAAAATCAAAATTTTAATGGACTACAGAGACTTTTTTAGTGTCACAGTGACCCCTCTCAGTCTGGGAGTTATAAATGTTCTTTTTTTTTCCTTTTAGTGTCAGAAGGATCCACATTTGGTGGATAAGATAATGCAGGACCTGGACACCAATAAGGACAACGAGGTGGACTTTAATGAATTCGTGGTCATGGTGGCAGCTCTGACAGTCGCTTGTAATGACTACTTTGTAGAGCAGTTGAAGAAGAAAGGGAAATAAAATTGTTACCTAATATAAAGCCATAAATATGTACATCCTTACTTATTCTTCACCTAAACCCTTTAGCTCTAAAGTTACAAGAATGCCTCTGAAGGTAAAATAGGCATATTATTAATTGCTGTATTAAGAAAAGATGCATATCTTAATGTATCAAATCTTAGGATAATATTCCAAATCTTATATGCCCTGCTAGAAAATTTTCTGCATTATTCATGATGCATTTTGTTGGTGGTGGTCATGAAAAGAGAACATCAGAAAATTATGGCTATTTTCAGATGAGACCGGAACTTAGAAAATGTCTAATAGACCTTATCCTTAACTTCCTTGGGCATTTCTTACCTTGGTGAAGAATTAGGTGGCTTCCCCACCCCTCTTAGACTCCAGATTCAAGGGAAAATAGTTGTCAGAGACTATAAGCAGAAAGGATAGTCCACAGAAGAAAGTGGTTTTTCAGTGAGTGGGGGCAGGAAGGATAGCTTCTGGCCTGGTGCTTTTTGTACTCCCCCTGCCTGGCCCCTTGGGTCATGTAATGGCAAGGCAAGAACTTGCATGGCTTCACTGAGTTTCCCCTGGGCCTGGGCAGCAGTCGCTGGGCAGGTGCCTGGGGCTTCCTTGCTGTCCTTTCTCTCTAGCATACACCTACCTTGTGGTCCTGCATGCTCAATAAAAGACTTGCACATGAATCCTTGTCTTGGGTTTTGCTTGGGGTCAGGGATTCAGACTATGACAGATCCTCTGGCATATTTAAGAAGGGGGATGGCATATGTATGATTGGGCCACTTCTGGCATAGCTCAGGGGATTCCTGGTTCTGTGATCTGTGCTTAGAAGCCACCATGCGTGGTAGTACTCGGGGGACCACCCAAGCCAGGGTTAGAACCAAAGTCACAGCTACACGCTAAGCAAGTGTCTTGATCTTTGTGCACTTTATATCATTTGCTTGATTTTTTGGGCCACACCTGATGGTGCTCAGGGCTTCATTCTGATTTTGGGCTCAGAAATTGTCTCTGGTGAGGCTCAGGGGACCATATGTCATGCTAGGGATCAAACCCTGGTTGGCTGCAAGCAAGGCAAGTGCATTACCTATTGTACTATCTCTCTGGCTCAATGTCACTTTTTCTTTAATAGAATAACTCTCTTCTCTCTCTCTCTCTCTATCTCTATCTCTCTCATTTTTGTCTTTCTCAAGACAAATTTGAGAAAACAGGATGGGAGAGGGGGAAGCCAGCAGTTCAGAGGAGACTTTTCTATTTTTAAATGACACATAAACATACTGAACAAGTGCTGCACATTTCTCAGGGACTTTGAGATTTTCAGGCTCAAGTGGCCCAAAGTTTATTTATTCTTAAATGGGTTACCAGGGCTGAAGAGCAGCAGATAATACACGTGCCTTGCATGCAGTCAACTAGGATACGATCCGCAGCACCCCCTATAGTCCCCTGCCTCGCCAAGAGTGATAGCTGAGTGCGGAGCCAGGAGTAAACCTGGAGCACTGCCAGGTGTGGCCCCCACCAGGAAAAAAAACACCCAAAACAAATAAATGAAATGAGTCACCAATACATGTAAAGTCCAAATTATTATCATGCTCCATTAGGAAGGATATTCTCCAAAAAAAACAAAAAGAAGTGTTGGTGGGGCTGGGGTTGGAGTGGGAATGTTCACTTCATGGTATTTCTACAACCAATTAAAGGTGAGGAAAAGCAATTTAGTGTCAAATTAGATTTCAAATGAGTTAGACATATATGATGTGCCAAATGCTCCTCTAGTAAAGGCGTGTGTGTGTGTGTGTGTGTGTGTGTGTGAGAGAGAGAGAGAGAGAGAGAGAGAGAGAGAGAGAGAGAGAGAGAG
>JAOXYA010139117.1:0-10138 GCA_028565675.1 Sorex palustris | reverse complement strand
TTGGCTAGGGCTTCCATGACCGCTTCTGTCTCAACAGAATCAAAGGCTTTCTTTAAGTCAATGAACGTTAGACAGAGTGCAAAACATAGTAATATATATTTTGATGACATAACAATTATGCACCTCGAATTATGCTATTCTGATATAAGGATAACTTTGTCCTGAGAGTGACTGAAAGAAGCAGACACACATACCTCTTTGCCCTTCCCCATCTTCCAGGAAGAGTAAGATGACTCTTTTTTTACTATTTTTTGCTTTTGGGGTCACACCCAACAATGCACAGGGGTTACTCCTGGCTTTGCACTCAGGTATTACTCCTGGCAGTGCTTGGCAGACCATATGGGATGCCAGGGATTGAACCCAGATTGGCTTCATGCAAGGCACATGCCATACCCGCTCTGCTATTTCCCCAGCCCTTAAGATAACTCTTAACCAGATATAATATTAAACTCTTATCAGCCCACAGAATCTAAGTCTAGATCTTATTAACTGGTCCTTTATTCATTGCCTCATTTGTTCACCTTCCCACAAACTTCCCTAAAAACTGAACTCCTTTACCTCTGTCTTATTGATTGCCCATTTTATTGTTTTGTGAAAAAGCCAAATCACTCCCTGCATTCTAATCACCAAAGAGTTAGCCATCATTGAAGTTTTAAGTGATATTATTAAGTGATATTTGAAGTGAGATTTTTATGCAGGATAAGCAGGAAGCCAGTGTTAACAACCTGTTTTTCTCATCTTAACCTGCCTTTCATCCATTTCATTTGCAGTCACCAATGGAAGAACCTAGGTGAAGTAGAGAAGGTCGGTTTCATACCCCCCTCCTTCAACTTCAACTCATGTACATCACAGGTGGGGATGGCATTTGGACAGTCAGTTCTCCCTAAGTCAGCTTTTTAATGTAGCATCTCTCCAATAAATATAACACAGTAAAGTTTGTGTAGAAAATGAAGAAGCAAATTTAAACAGCTAGCAAAGTAACAGAAGAGAAGATGCAAGGGAGATTCTGTTTACTAGATACTAAAGTATATCCCAAAATGTCTGAGTGTTGATATAGGAATGTCAACAATGTTAGTGTTTGAATGTCTTGTATTGATATAGGAATTTAAAAAAAGCGAACCGAAATTTAAAAACCCTAATCTGTCTCTTTTTTAATTTATTTTTTGGGGACTACTCCTGATGGTGCTCAGGGTCTACCCCTGACTTGATGTTTGGGGATGCTCAGGTAGTATGTGGTACATGTAGTGAATTCAAGCCTCCCACATGCAAAACATGTGCCCCAATCTCTTCGAGCTATTTCAGATCCTGAATTAAAACACTTTATAAATTAGATATGAAAACATACATAAATTTTGTATATAATAAAAAAGACATATAGGAAAACCAATAGCAGAACCAATGGCAAAGAAGGGCAAAGCAAATGAAAATATGTTTCATATAAAAAGAAATATTCACTAATATAGAAGAAATTCCAGCTATCTTGTTAAGAGAACAAAGTAGCCTTGGAAACATGGTATCATAGGTTCCATTTTGCATAATGAAATGGGTGGGCAGAGAATAATAGGTTGTTTTATTTCCACTTGCACAGGAATAGAGGAATACTAACAAAATTTTTTTAAAAAGCCATGAAACCAAACAATTAAAAGAAATAGAAAAGGATAGTAGGTTCAAAGGAAGGAGATATGAACTGAGAATTCTTTGTGCACTCTCTTTTTATCATTTAAGTTTTGCTTTCTTAAATTGAGATATAATTGACTCATAACATTGTCTAACTTTCCGGTATGCAGCATATTGATTAGATATTTTAATATATCATTACTTGATCACCATAGTAGGTCTATGGTCTAACATTAGCTACCAGATACTGCAACCAAAATCATTTTCCTGATGATGAGAGCCTTCAAGATTTACTCTATCAACATTTTTCAAATGTGTAATAGGTTACAATTAACTATAATCATACTATACATTGAACTGTCAGGACTTATTTATTCTTATTTATTTTTTAACTTAAGGGTTGGACTTTTTGACAACCTTTACACATTTTACCTGTCCTTTACCTACCACATATGGTAGCCATCAATTTGTTCTCTCTGTATATGAACTTCACTTTATTTGATTTCAGTCTTATTTTTTAGAATCTAGATGCAAGTAAGATGTATATATTTGTCTCTTTTTTTTTTGTTCAAATTCATTTAGCAAAATTCCACTGATGTCATTAATGTTGTTACAAATGGCATAATTTTGGGCCAGAGTGATAGTACAGAGAGTATGGCATTTACCTTGCTCGTGGCCTACCTGGGTTCAATTCCTGGTATTCCATATAATCCCCTGAGCACAGTCACCGCCAGGAGTAATTCCTGAGTACACACCCAGGAGTAACCCCTGAACATCGCTGGGTGTGACCCAAAAAAACAGACCAAAAAAAAGACAAAAATTTCTTTTTTTTGGTAACTGAATCAATACTACTGTGTGTATGTCTGTGTGTCTGTGTGTCTTTGTGTCTGTGTGTGTGTCTGTGTGTCTGTGTATCTTTGTATGTGTGATACAATTTCTTTTTCCATTTAGTCATTGATGGGCACATAAGTTGTTTTCACTTCTTGACTTTTGTAAATATGCTTCAGGAACATTAGAAGGTGAGGAGCAGCACATATCTTTTATAAATTTTGTTTCTATGTTTGTTTCTTTGTTTTTTGACCACACCCAATGAAACTCAGTGGTTATTCCTGCCTCTGCACTCAGGAATCATTCCTGGAAGGTCCAGGGTATCACATGGGATGTGGCAGATCGAACTCTGCATGCAAAACAAGTGCCTGCCTTTCCCACAATTACTATTGCTCCAGTCCCTCACAAATATCTTTTAAGTTCGTATTCCCACTTTCTTTGGGTGAGTACCCAGAAAGTATCATTTGGTATCTCTGTTTTCTTCCCCTTCCCCTACCCTTTTAAGGGGCTCTCCATACTATTCCCCATTGTGGTTGCTCCAATTCAAATTCCCACTGACTCTGTCCAACGGTTCCCACCACTTTGAACCATTTAAATGTGCTTCCTACTTAGAAAATAAATACTATGTTCTTTGAACCAAATACTTGTTTTCCACCACAAATGAGATAAACAACAGAACCCAAACAAGACAATTCTTAGTTTCCATATTCTATGTGACTTTTAAAACTGTTTTTTTTTTCTCTATGCATGAATCATGGTGCATTATTCACATTTAAACTCAAAATAGCATCACTCACACACCCACGCTGTTGTCCTACCTGGCAGCTCATCTAAACTGACAGGGTCGTCAAGCGCCAGATTCTCTGGAACTCTGACTCCTGCTGCATTCACTATTTTATCAGAATTCTGTTCTGTTTGTGTCATGCTAAAACCAAAGCATTAAAAGCCATCATGTTTATGCACAGGATATAAAAAAGAAACTAGTTTTAGTTTGATTAGTCAAACCAAACACTTTGACGGCTCTGAACAAAGTGAAGTGAAGCTGAGAATTGTTCCTTGGTCTCCCTTCTGGAAGTCCGTGCCACACTGGGATGCTGTCTGCACTGGCTTGCTCAGTTCCCATCTGATGGTGCCTAGTGCCCTGCTCTAGCCAAACCACCACTGACAAGAACATCAATAAGTGGAATCCCACATAAGGTCAGTTATTTATCTTACATTCACTTACCCTCTTCATCTCAATGTAGTTACTGCTTAAGAAAACTGGTAGGTATTATTTTCCACTTCTTTATGCAACTGACGTGGAGAAATAATAAAGTTTCAAGTTAATATTCGAAGTACTACAAGTCACAGAACTAGGACTGAAGTTGGCCTCATCTTGAGTAGTACTGCTCCTAAGAATAAAAGAGGCAGATTAAGAGCCATCTGGCTCTCTTATCTCATAGGCATCACAGGCATCAAAGAGTTATCTGTGGTGAAAGGGGAGGGAAGGAGGTTGTTCGCTTTGAGACTGTGTGCTCCTTAACCAGCTTTCCATGACTTGAGGTTTTCCTTGACTGGGCTGGTTTCCTGGCAAGGTGCAAGAGGCTTAGCAATAGGGTGACAGCTGACATTATATGAATAAGTGGCATTTTAAAGTTCTCAGGTTCACCCAAAGCTGATTTAAAAAAATGTCATTTCTGAAAGGGTCCCCACAACTAGGATGTGAAGCAATGGTTACTTTTTTCTGTAACCAACTCCAACACAGAAGCCATAGAACTCCTGACTTGTTAGATTTTCTGATTTTCTTTGGGGAAGAGGGGGTGTTTTAATGCCACATTCGTAGTATTCAAGGCTTTTTCCCTGGCTCTGTTCTCAGGGATCAGTTCTGGTGGGCTTGGAGGAACATATAGGGTACCAGGGACCAAATCTGGGCCAGGCATGTACAAGGAAAGAGTCTTATTTGTTGTAGTATCTTTCCTGGCCCTCAAGCTAGGATTTCTTCTAGGAATGCAAATCCAGGGTAGTGATCCCAGGTCCAAATAGTCCTTACATAAACAGACTAAAACTCAGAAAGATCAAGCCACTGCTTAAGCTAACATGGGCAAATTTAAGACAGTAGATCTTGAAAATGCCAAAGTCCCTCTTTAGTTTGATATTCCTCTTGGAAGAGATGGTTTTTGCTCCACATATGGAGAGCAATAGCACAGCTGGTAGGGCGTTGCCTTGCACGCAGCCAACATGGCCGACCCGAGTTCGATTCCTCTGCCCGTCTCGGAGAGCCCGGCAAGCTACCGAGAGTATCTCGCCCGCACAGCAAAGCCTGGAAAGCTCCCCGTGACGTATTCGATATGCCAAACACAGTAACAACAAAGTCTCCAATGTAGATGTTACTGGGCCTGCTCGAGCAAATTGATGAACAACGGGAGGACAGTGACCTTGTTGATGGATCACCTGGCTCTTTTCTGTACTTCCAACACTGAGTCTAATCACACGGGTCCTTCTTTACCTCTTAGAGGTATCCAATCATAGGGAATGTTCCTCTAACAAAGTCAGAACTTTTTAATGATCTGACCAACTGTTCTAACTTGCACTCCCATCGAATAAATACAGAATAAAAACTCCCCTCGAATAAATACAGGATAAAAACTCTATCCCATTTATAACCCA
Source organism: Sorex palustris (assembly GCA_028565675.1). Lineage (NCBI taxonomy): Eukaryota > Metazoa > Chordata > Mammalia > Eulipotyphla > Soricidae > Sorex > Sorex palustris. The sequence continues at coordinate 5,047 of JAOXYA010139117.1, read as the reverse complement.
CTTTGTGGGTTCACTCTTCCAAATCTGTGTATCTGTGCTAGACAAATAAAACTCCACGGAAGCAAGTTTCGTGTTCTATGTTCCTGGAGCTTCCAGACTGTGAAGGCACAGCTGGGCAATAACTTGTTTCCTTCTCTGCTACATGTAAGGAAGTAGACTATTTACATTCATCTGATAAAAATTCCCCTTCTATTTCCCTGTAGATTGGTCCTGGCTTAGAGCTGGGAAGAGCACAGTCTGAAAAAGGAACTACACTATGAAATTAAGAGAACAGGACATACATCCTAACTAGGTTAGTGGGTCCACAAAAAAGTTTTGTTTGGGTTTTAAGATATCTGGATCACACACCTAGTGCTGCTCAGGGATTACTCCCAGCTCAGTACTCGGAACATATGTACCAGAATGAAAGGACAGCAATATTCCTTGCCTATGGCCGAATTGGGTTCAATTCTCAAAATCCCATTTTGTCCCCCGAGCCCTATTTAGAATGATCCCTGAGTTCGGAATCAGGAGAAAACCCTGAAAACCACTGGGTGTGCCACACCCGCACCCTTCCCAGAAAAAAAGAACTCCAAGATTACTCCTGGCAGTGCCATTGTGAGCAAACCCACATGTCCTGCATGCAAAATACATGCTCCCATTGTTGTATTCTCTCTCCAGGCCACAAACCTTTCTAAAGTGCTTGTTGAGTATACAGAGATGAGCATGACTTTTGCCCACAATTGAGTAGTTCATAGAGTATTAGGAGCAATAAAAGAATAACTGGAAATAATAAGATAAAGATTCCGGAAAGCACAGAGGCACTATGACACAGCAGTACTGAAACTGAGGTGGGCCCAAGGGGGAAGTCGACTTCACAAGAGCAAGTGGGTAAGCCTAGCTGGGAATTGATAAGCATTTTCGCTTGTTGGGTCTACTTTAGAACTTAACATCCATCATCCCTCTCTTCTAAAGTTGTCTTGTTTGAGAACCTACTTTTGGCAGGTGTGACAGTTCTTTTCAAACATAGAAATGTTTTCCCATTGTGACATCATCTATGTTAAAATGGGAATACAGAATAAGGGAATAAAATTATGTAAAATTTTCAATTGTAACTAAATGCTTGACTATGGGTTTGGTTTTTGTTTGTTTTTGCCCTGGGGTCACATCGTGGCATGGCATGCAGGGCTACTCCTGGCTCTGTGTTCAAGAATCAGTCCCATAATACAGGGGATCAAAACAGGGTCAGGTGTGCGACAAGCAAGCAACTTACCTCTCTATACTATTCTACAGCCTCTTGCCTATGTATGTTTCCAAAGGATGATGGATGTTAAGAAATTAGACCCTTATTTTTTATTGGATATGCACTGTAGCACTGTCTCACTATCATCTCATTGTTCATTGATTTGCTCTAGCAGGCATCAGTAATGTCTTCGTTCATCCCAGCCCTGAGATTTTAGCAGCCTCTCCATTCTCATCCTTCCCAACTCTGCTGTATTGGAGGCTCTTTCAGGGACAGGGGAGGGAAGCCCATTATTGTTACTGTTTTTGGCATATCGAATATGCCATGGGTAGCTTGCCAGGCTCTATCGTGTGGGCAGGAAAAACTGCCTTTATTTATAACAATATTTATTGGATATGGAAAGTCTAAAACTATAAATATGAAACTTAAGATTACATGAGAGGCACATGTCTACCTGCAAGAGAGACACATCAGCCATGGCTGGAGGGGCCCCTGCCCAGCCATGGTCTGAGGGGAGACCCCCCGGGTGGGTCTGCCCCACCATGGGCAGTGCAGGGCGGTTGGGGGGCAGAGCCCACCATGCTGGGGTCATGCATCGAAGGATGAGGTCGGAGTGGAGAAACTCAGGGGCCAGAGCTCAGCTCCAGATGGGACCCAAAGCCAGCCCCGGTGCAGGGATAAAGCAACAGAGATGCACCGTGGCTAGAGAAAAATCAAGGAGTGATAGCACAAGCGGGTAGGGCATTTGCCTTGCACATGGCCCAGCTGGGTTCAATTCTTCTGTCCCTACTGGAGATCCCGGCAAGCTACCAAGAGTGTCTCACTTGCACGGCAAAGCCTGGCAAGCTCCCCGTGATGTATTCGATATGCCAAACACAGTAACAACAAGTCTCACAATGGTGATGTTACTGGGCCCGCTCAAACAAATCGATGAACAACTGGAGGACAGTGACAGTGAAAGATCACATATTTGAGAGATTACACCCTTTGCCACTATTTATGATAAAAAATTATTCAGAGTATCAAGCAGAATACATAAAAAGCAGAACATAGTTTTAAAAATTATTTTAGAGGGGTCTGATAGAGAGAAAGGTGCTTGTCTAGCATGTGACCAAGGCAGGTTTGGTCTCCAGCATCACATATGGTACCCAAGCACCACTAGAAATGATCACTGAGTGCAGAACCAACAATACCCCTCTGAGCACTGCTGGGTATTGCCCCCAAACAAAATGAAACCAAAAAATGGTTTTAGAGGATGAAGATCAGTTCTAGAAGATAAGTTTACATTTTTACTCAGAACTGGATCAGGATGTGGGAAGGATGCACAGAGGTTAGACTAGAAGTAAGAGCTCTGGGAAGTCTTTAAGGACTGGGTGGTTGCCCTATCAGAGAGAAGGGATACTTCCATGGGGAACCACATTGAACCAAGGCTCAGAGAGGAAATCCTGGTACACTTGGATATAACTATCAACCTGCTTAAACACTGGCAAACGGTGAAAAAAGTGAGGGGGGAGATTGGTGGAGATTCACATAAGGAAGCAGCAACCTATCTAGTAATAATATCTGACTCATTTCCTTTCTTGTGCTATACTGGCCTCAAGTGGATGGTTAAAACAGACTTGAGTCCAATGAGTCTCGGGTTGATTCTTGATAATTGGGAAGTTGAACAAATTCTTTCTTTAGATCTTCGTTACAGTATCTGCAAAATAAATAAATTAAGAGAAAATTGTATGTTCTAATTTCCTAGGACTTCTCTAAAAGTTAAATAAGATAACCCATATAAAACCATAATATCTGATGTATATAATTAGTATTAATGAATATTTATCATTCATGATTATTTCTAATATCCAAATCTGATTCCGTCAACAGCATTTCCTATCACCTAATTTCTTCAATTATTTCTTTTGTCTTGAGTACAAAATTCCAACCCCTAATGGTATCTGGTTTCCCCTTCACCTTTTATATTTTTTTGAAAATTTTATTATGACACTATGATTTACCAAGTTTTTCATAATTCAGTTGTTTCAGGCCTTAAATCTTCCAACACAAACCTCACCTCCAATCCCACCAATCAGTTGGACCTTCCCTCCACCAAGTCCCTAGTTTCCCACCACCAACACAGCATTCTCCCCTGAAGGCACAGATTTATTTCATATTGCTGGTTACAACACAAAGGCAAATGGAAATATCAAATCTTAGATTGGTATTAATCAATTCGTGATCATTGTTATATCTCAGAATGATGTTACTAAATTCATTGTCTGAGGATCTACTGTGCTGGTTACTGCTAGTTGAGCCTTTCGTTTTATTGTCTTGGCTCACTGAGCTTGGTAGACTTCTCTGCCACTTTCCCATCAGATTTGCTATGATCCTACTGTGTTGATAGTACTAAAGAAATTGTGAGATATTGCATGGCTGGATATGAGACCTCATAGTCTAGGAGGTGTGGAATTGGAATGACTTGGTGGCATGGCCGTTTGATGAGGTTCAGTTGTGTTGCTGGGCCGTTTCTATGTTGGAGGCGATTGGGTTATGGATGCTGGCTGCTGTGCCTTGAGGCAGAAAGGGGAATCTGTCTGCCCCCACTCAGAGAATACCCCAGAATTCTCAGCCTAGCCCAGTCCACCTGGGAAGATTTGGTAGTGTTATATTCTTTTGGAGAACTGACACCTTTTCTCTACCTGCCTGCAAATGGCAGCTATAGGCAGAGGCTTCTGGGTTTTTCAGTTGCAGGGATGAGGGTAGGATTTTTGAGATTCAGCCTGACCACGTTCCAAGAATATTCCAGACTTCTGATTACACAGACAGGTCCCACCTGGGAGGTTCAGCTGCTCATTATTCTTTTTAAGATTAGGTGTGTCATTTCTTCATATTTTAGAGGCAACACCCAGCTTACTCTCAGCATTGAGAGAATAAAAACTGAGAGCATTAATAAATTAAAATATCTATGATCAGATTATGGGGTCTGTAGCCTTTCTTTAAGTCTTGAGAAATCAAGGATCTCTCCCTATGTCTCACAAGTACTAACTTCCAGTAGTAAAATGAGTACCCTTGAGTGTCAGATATTATATGGGCTCATTTTACAGCAATACATGTAAAATGCAACTCAGTCCAATTCTGAAAGGATATAACTTTATCGAAAGAAACTCAGAACTGGGAAATAGAGAGGGAAGTTAACAAGTGATTTTGAAATATGTGGTTGGAATTGCCCCAATTAAGATATTTCTTAGTTCCTTTCTACTGTCTTTTTTTTTCTATTTTGTTTTATACACTTCAAAGGAGAAATTTTTGAGTGGGAATGAGACTGGAAGGAATCGTCATCATCATTAATCTTAGAATATTTTTCAATGTGTCTTTCCTAGTTTCTTCTTTCTGCTACAGGAAGGAAATAATTGCTTTGTCTCTCAAATTTCAAGAACACATGCAACCTAGAATTAGTAATGTCCTGATTCTAACCATAGTAATCTATATGTATGGTGTGTGTGTGTGTGTGTGTGTGTGTGTGTGTGTGTAAGAAGAGATCACAGGACAAAGGTGACTGCCCAAATTTTATCATCTTCTCCATGACACACAACCAAGACACAAAAATGGTCAAAGATACATTTTAGATACACCTTAAATTTCTAGCCCAATGGAATTAACATATGACTGAGGTTGATGAGGGAGAAATAGAAATATAGAAAAATCCTCTTATTTCTATTTTTAGCATAAGATAGATTATAGGATATCACTATCACTATCATATCATCCCATTGGTCATGAATTACTCGAGCGAGCACCAGTAACGTCTCTATTCCTCCCAGCCCTGAGATTTTACCAGTC
>JAOXYA010139096.1:0-10138 GCA_028565675.1 Sorex palustris | reverse complement strand
ATGGATTAGTGGTAATGGGTTTCATTTCTCGTTCAACTCCAAAACATGTTATAACTGCTTACATTTATTGTGTAAATAATAGATTTTAACCTTTATCTTGCACTTTCTTTGAATTTGCCATACACACATGTGGCTCTAACGATGGTATTTTCTATTCCTGCTTTAAAGACTACTTTAAAGTAGTTCAAATTTAATTCACATAATAAGTCCTTGGAATCAGTATCAAGACTGTAGAAAACAATCAGTTACTTTGATTAAGACAGAGTTATCTAGGAATGAAAAACAATATTAGCTTGGGGAATCTATTACTGTAATTTGCCAAATCAATACATTCCAAGAGAAAATCATATATGATATCTGAACCTGCCAGGGGTGCAGAGCCAGAAGTAAACCCTGATTATCACCAGGTGTGGCATGAAAGCAAACACACACACACACACACACACACACACACACAGACAGATAGATAGATAGATAGATATACACTGGTAAATGGCTCTTAAAAATTAGTAATCCAGGAACTTTCCTTAACATGAAGACATTTTTCCTATCACAAGCTAATAGCCATTATTACAGTTTTTGATGAAACTCTGCTGTTTCACATTACAAAAACATGTTATTTGTAGCTATCATGTTTTGTTCCATTTAAGATGTTCTGCCTTATGCTAAGTAACAAAATTAAATTAAATGGATCAAAAAGAAATTCATTATAATAATTATAATATTTACTAGAAATTATGATGCAAAAGTGACTTTTCAAAATGAATTAAAACACAACATGGCCAACAATTATCATAGCTATTTTTCTGTAGAGTTCCTTCAGCTAAAATATGGAAGGATGTGAAAGACATTTATCTCAAAAAAAACATAGAAGCAAATAACAACAACAATACTATTTTATGTGGACATCAAAAGGCAATAATACACAGAAGAACTTAATTTCAGATAAAAATATATCTTTTTAGCTACAAAACTTCCATATGTGTAAATGCAGTATTGGTGCTGGGACAGGCAACTTGATGACTGTTCCTACTGCAATAGAGAATCTAATGCTTGAAGGACAAATATCAGCATGTACGTGGCTTTTGTATGGGCCAGTAGACTGGAATGAAATCAAGGTTAGCCCAAGGTGCGAAAATAGTTATACGACTGAACAATTATTTTTCTATTGTGCACTCAAATTTTACCAAAGAAGGGTTAGTCGTGAGCAATAGTGAAATAAATAAATAAATTCATGAGACTAGCTTCTAGAACTTTCTGCCAGAGTTGAAATGTCTCAAACTGCTGACTAACACTATCTGGCTCAAATATTAGTAATATAAATACCTTGTACTGAGAAAATTGTGAAAGTCTGCACTTGATCCTAGGAGAAGTCATTCTGTCTTCAATTCAAGTGAAACTGAAGAAAAATCAGAACAATCAGCTGTTACACTAATCACCTGATCAAGGAAACATTGGAATTATTTGGATAAAACAAAATTATTCAAATATAGGAAACTGCTTATAAACACCAGGGCTTTAAATGCCAATTGTTTTTTGCTATAATTCAACATATTAAAATGAATTTGTATATAAACTCTGCCTTCTGAAAATATTTTGTGGAGAGAAAATGTAAAAAAAAACTGTTAAAAAAGGTAATGTGCCAAAAATCCTTTTAGATTTATGCACATGGATGCAATAATGATCTTGCTTTTAAAGTCTTTACAATTCCTAATTGAAATATTAAAAATATATTGCCAGTTCAAATTAGAACTTTCAGCTCATTGATGAGTTTTATTTTTCTTTGAACTGTTATCATTGAGCTTTTTATTATTGTCTCTTTCCTATATTTAGCATGTCCCTTAGTGCTCTTTTAGTCTGAGCCCATAAAACTTCTGTTATTTTAGTTTTAACAAAGAGTCTCATTTCAGCAATTAAAATTTAGTCTTCTTCGTTTAAATACTCCGGTGTAAATTTGATTAAAAACTATCATTTTCTCCTTCTTAGACTGAGTTCAGGAAGAAAGAGCTGGAAATAAATACACAGTGGTCTGCTTTTCCCTAGTCTCAGAACGGGGAGAAGTGGGCTTGGTCGTTCACAGTAGATAGGGCAGCGTGGTCGGCCTTATACTACAAGGTTCGTGAGGGGCTGAGTAATTGGTAGTCATTATTTCTGTGCTGTATTTATTGACTGGACATTTTTGTGTGTTTAATGCCTTCTGACTTCTATTGAAGCATTTACTGGTTCTCTAAAATGCATCCTGATTTGTTGGGGAATCTATTTCTGTCTTATCAGCATTTTGACCTCCTAACTAGGAATTCCTCTTTTTCTTCCAAATTTTATTTAGTTTTCATTTTATTTTTTAAATTTTGGAATCATGGTTGACAATAGTGCAAGTTGTGCTCAGACCAAATGGCGGCTAGCTGATGAAATAGTGACATTCGCAGAATCAAGGATCACTCTAGCCCTCATCGAGAAAATAGGACTTGTGCTCCGTCTGGCGACAGGAAGCCACCAGATTGCATTCCATGCTTTCTACATCCTTCTCTTACAGCTAACAGAAGGCCAGACCAAGCACACCAGTCCCACCCATCTCTGTTCCCTTTCCCCGCCCAATACAAATTAAAATCCCCTGTAGTGTCTCTCAGAGTGAGGTTCTACCCAAGCCCTGCCAGGGGCCTTGAGGATTCACCCAGGAGCACACCCCAATAAACTTCTATTTCTTTACTTTCCTCGTCTCTGTCCCTCTGTTTGCACCAACTGTGATCAGCGATCTATAAACTAGTATTACTTTTGATGTTTCATGCTTAAAATACTGCTGCACCATGCCCGCTCCCAAGGGTCAATATCCCTCCACCATTGTCTCAAGAAAACTTTTCCCCCTGCCCCCACCACCATCTCAATTCTGGCTTGGCAGCTTCATTTCACAAATTCATTATTTTTATGCGAGGATTTGCTTCTATCAGACGTTGTATAGCCCCCTACTATGTTTCTTTTTATGTCAAGTATGAGTGAGATCATCTGGCATTTGTATTTCCTTTCCCCTTCACTAAGCATGACAATTTTCAGTTCCTTCCAAGTTTGAGCCAAATGCAAGACTCCATCCTTAGTCATAATTGAGTAGTATTCCATTGTGTATATATACACACACCACAATCTTCGATTCTGTTGTTGTTGGACACGTAGATTATTTTCAGATCTTTGCTACTGCAAATAATTGTCCATAGCCATAAGTTTGTGTACATCCTTACAAATTAGTGTGCTTGTGTTCTTGGAATAAGCGCCCAGGATAGCTCTAGTTTTAATTATTTTGAGTAACCTGCTTGCTAGTTATCAAAAAGGTTGAACCTGACAATAGTTCTACCACCAGTGAATGACACTTCTGTTCCATCATATACTAGCGAACACTGATTGATTCTGGATTTTTTGTTACAGATTGATCTCACTGATATGAGGAAAAATCTCATTGTGACTTTGATCTGTATTTCACTGATTATCAGTGATGATCAACGTTTTTGTTATACCTACTAACTTGATGTCGTCTCTGAAAAAGGGTGAGTTCTGCTCCTCTACCCATTTTTTGATGGGGTGGTTTTCTTATGGAAATTTATGGTTGCTTTTTATATCTTAGTGATTAGGCCTCTGACCAAAATATGATGTGCAATTTTGTTTGACACCTTACTAAATGATATCCTCTCATTTAGTATGCACTGTAGCACTGTTCTCCCATTGTTCATCGATTTGCTTGAGCAGGCCCAGTAACGCCTCCATTTTGAGACTTGTTGTTGCTGTGTTTGGCATATTGGATACGTCACAAACAGCTTGCCAGGCTTTGCCGTGTGGGCGAGATACTCTCAGTAGCTTGCCAGGCTCTCCGAGAGGGCTGAAGGAATCAAACCCAGCGTGGCCGAGACGGCCGCGTGCAAGGCAAACGCCCTACCGCTCTGCTATGGCCAGCCTGATTTAGTATAGTGTTTCGTTTGTTTATTTATTTTGCTTTTTGGGTCAAACCTGGCAATGCTCAGGGATCCCCCCTGGCTCTGTACTCAGGAATCACTCTTGTTGGTGATCTGGATATTATATGGGATGCTGGGAATCTAACCCTGGCTGGCCACCTGCAAAGCAAATGCCCTACCCGCTGTGCTATCACTCCAGCCCCCTAGTATAGTGTTTTGATTTTCGACATCATTTATTCATGGTTTAGAAGTTTCTGGTTTAATATAACTCCTTGTGTGTATTTCTGTTTTAAGCTTCTTTGCCCATGGAGCCTTTTTCATTAACGACTCTTCTGAAATCAATATTATGGTACTTCTTTCTGCTTTCTTCTCTGTATTTTACAAATAAGTCTGATATAGTGGCATGTAATCCATTTTGAGTTGACTTTTCTGTATGCTTTAACATAGGAGTCTTGTTCATTTGTTTGTGTGAATCCAAAGAGCTTTCCCAGCACCATTTGTTAAGCAGACTTTCCTTGATCCACTTACAGTCCCTTTGTTACAAATAAATTGCCCATATATCTGAGAGTTAAACTCTGAGCTTTCAATTCCATTGTACTAAGACTCTCTCTTGCTTGAGTACCACTTTTAAAAAAATACTATAGCTTCATAGTATAGTTTAAAGTTCGGTAATATAATGAGTCTCATTTTTCCTCTCAATATTTCTTGAGTACTCTGGGTGTTTTATACTTTCATATAAATTTACAAGCACTCTTTTCTATGTCCTTGAAAAACATTAGGGAGCTTTAATGAGAACTCTAATGCCTAGGAACATTTGTAATTTTCGTGTGAAACTTTTATTACTGTCTGCATTTCTAATAATGATTGATCTGTTAAGGTGTTGTACTTTCTGGTTCAGTCTTAGAAGATTGCAGGATTCTAAATAAATATCCTTTTATTTAGATTCTCAAATTTTAGTTGTATAATGCTGCACATAATAATCTTTTATTATTAACTTTTATGTTTCTGGGATACTTATTGTAACTTCTCCTCTTTAACTTATGACTAGTTTTTATGTGTTTTCTCATTCTTTATGAGTTTACTTAAGTGCTTATTGAGCTATTGTTTTAGTTTCTTTTTTTGTTTTGGGGACACACCTGGCTGGTGTTACTCCCAGATTTACACTCAAGAATTAATCCTGGTGATGCCCATATGGAATGCCAGGGATCAAACCTGTGTCTGCTTATTATTGCTCCAGCCCCTAATCTTACTTATTCTTTTGGAAAATAAAAAAAAACTGGCTCTTGACTTCACTGAACTTTCATATTGATTTTTTTTAAATTAATATGTTGTAATTCGCATCTGCTTTTTTAAAAATTTATTTATTGAATCAACATGAGAACCGTTACAAAGGTTTCAGTTTTAAGTCTCTGTCATGCAATGATCAAACACCCATCCCTTCACCAGTGCATATTTTCCACCACCAAGATCCCCAATATACCCCCATCCCAATCCCTCCCTATGCCTGTGAGGCAAATGATTTCCACTTAACTCCCTCTCTCTTCTTTTATTACATTCATTATTTCAACAAAAGATGCACCATTATTATTTGGAATTTTACCCCAACAATCAGACCTGCTGAAAAGGCATCGTGAAATAATTTGTTTTCTATTGCTGGTTATGAAGACCATATGATGTTTTGGATTTCTGATATTTTACTAATTAAGTCTGGAGGGATTTCTGCCAAAAGCCGTATAGATCCGAGATTGCTTTGTGTGCTTCTGAGACCATGGCCATGCCAGAGAGCCGCTCGTGGGGGGCAACTCATGGCCTCGGTGGGGCAGGAAGGACGAGCCAGTTCCGCCCCCCATCCCATGAGGCCGCAGTTGCTCCATCACCGCTGGCTCATACCAATAAGCTCTGAGGCGGCAGCCACCCTGATGCCAGGGGGAGGCGGGGGAGGGGGAGGCGGAAAAGACAGACACCCTTTCCCTCCTGGGGTAGGGGGCATGACGCCATAGCTTAATGCATAGTCCATTCACATTTCTGCCAAAAGTTGCTGGGTTCCAAATTAGATCCGTGTGCCTCTGGGGCCATGGCCCTGCCGAACTGCTCACTGGGGGCAACTCGTGGCCTCAGCGGGGAGGGAAGCAAAATAACTTTTTTTAACAGACAGGATTTTATTCTAGAAACTTCCAGACATGCACAAAAAAAATAATAGAATGACTGCATTTATTTGTGGAATATAAAATAACATAATATGAGACTGACACCCAAGAACAGTAATCACAAGGGCCAGGAATATTGCTCCATAGTTGGAATCCTGCCTCATGAGCTGGGGAAGAAGGCATCTGGAATAGAGAAGGGATCACTAAGTCAATGTTGGTTAGAGGGATCATTCCGGATAGGAGATGTGTGCCGTAAGTAGATAGAGGATCAAACGTGATAGGCTCTCAGTATCTGTATTGCAGACCAGAATGCCCAAAAGTAGAGAGAGTATGGGGGAAATTGTCTGCCATAGAGGCAGGGGAAATGTTGGGATGGGGAGGGGGGATACTGGGGACATTGGTGGTGGAAAATGTGCACTGATGGAGGGATGGGTAATCGATCATTGTATGACTAAAACTCAAACATGAAAGCTTTGTAACTGTATCTCAAGGTGATTCAATAAAAATTTTTTTAAAGGTCAACTGAAAAAAAATAGCACGGAAGAGACCTTAATCCCCTCTATGTAATATCACCCCATGACCTCTTGACCCTATGTGCACATATGCATTCACACAGGTACACGCACACAGATGCACACCCACACACGTTATTTGGAAACATTTCCCAGGCACCTTATCATTTCAGCTACAAGAGATCTATCATATGTGTTGCTGAAGAGAAAATCTCTTGGGGCCAGAGAGATAACTCCGTGGGCTGGGCACATGTTTTGCATCCAGGAGGCCGAGGTTTAAGCCCTGACACTGCATTCTCCCCTGAGCACTGCTGGGAGTGACCGCCAAGCACAAGGGTAGTCCCTGAGCACCACCAAGTGTGGCCACAAAACAAACCCCTATAAGAGATCGAAGCTCTGTTTCCTAACATGTCCACAGAACCGTTCCAGTCTCCGTGTCACGGTAGACATGTGAACATGGTCCTTATTCAGTTGCTTCTGCAGGTTGCTCACGTGGATTCTCACAGGGTTTGTGCATCCATGCCTCTCTCTCACTCTTCTCTGAACTTGGGGGGGGGATGCTTCATGTTCTCCAAGCACCCCCCTCTACAGACTTGATGGGGGTGGGGGTGGGCTGTTTCTGGGTATTTTTGTAACATTATAGCCAATGCTGAAAATTATGTTATTTTTAATTTAATAAAATAAAAGCACTTCAGGGTCCCCAAGCGATGGTGCAGCTGGTAGAGCATTTCCCTTGCACGCAGCCGACCCAGGTTTGGTTCCCGTCACCCCATATGGGTCCCTGAGCCTGCCAGGAAAAAAAATCCTGAGCACAGAGCCAGGAGTAAGCCCTGAGCACTGCAGGGCATGGCCCCCAAACAAACAACAGAAGAAAGTAAGAAACAATCCCCGTGTCCCAACCGGAACCCACAGCTCTGTGCATTTGGGGCCTGGGGGGAGGCGTGGGGGGGACGCCTTTGCAGATGCGCCCCTCAGAGGAGGCCCCTGCGCCCCAACGCCCAAGACACCCAGGCTGGGGTAGAAGAAGTTTTGGCCTGTGCCGCCTCCAGCTGCCCCCTCCCGCGCCCCCGCGACCCCTTCCCATTCTTCCCCATCCCCAGAGAGCCAGAGGAGGGTCTCTGCGCCTCCCGCAGCGAAGACCCTCACTGGGATGCTTCCAGCGTGTTCCCAGCAAACAGTCCTCCTGTGTCTGCAGACAGACACAGGACACCTCAGGGACCCTGCGGGGTGGGGGGGGGTGGGGTGGTGGCCCCGGCGTGGGCCCCCTGGGCTGCTCCAGACTCACACAGACTCTCTTCCAGACTCTCCTGCCAAGACCTGAGCAGCCAGAGCCTGGAGACGCTGCTGGAGTGCCTGCCCCAGCTGCCCCAGCTCAGCCTGCTGCGGTAACCCGCCCTCCACATCCTGCACCGCGGTCCTGCCCAGCCCGCCCCTGCCTCCCTCCTCTGCTCTGTTCTCTGCCCTCCCTCCTTCTGAAAGCGCCTCTGCCTTCGGCTCCTCCCACCACCCTTGGGGACAGTCACTGGACCCCTGTGGGCCTCAGCTTTGCTGTCTGACCAAGTCCCCACCCCCACTCCCCGCCCGGCGTTGGGGGGTCAGGACCATCTCTCCAGCCGTGGTTGTCAGTCTTCATGCTCAAACCAGGGGCGGGGGAAAAGTAGGCTGCAGAGAAAAGCATCACTCAGGAAAACTTTAGGGGCTCAGGGTGGGACCAGGCGCTTTGTTTGTAGGAGCCCCGGGTTCGATCCCCTCCTCCCCGAAGAGTCTTTCTATATTAATGCTTATCACAGTAACACGGCACGATCGCGGCATCCTGTGTGTTAAACAGGAATGACTTTTCATGGATCTGCAGGAAGTTTCTGTTGCCCTCTGCCTCCATGGGCACCTCCGCACCCCACCCTCAACACGCCCTCCACCCTCACCCCACCCAGCTCTGGCCCGAGGCCCCGGGGTGGAAAGCCACTGCAGAATGGGAGACCCAGGGTGGGTGAGCTTTGTCCTTCTCCCACCTCAGAAAGGTCGCCCAGTCCTGAGAGGGCCCTTCCAGAGGTAGCCAGGAGTGCGTGACATACCCGCCTCCAAAGGTCACCCCCATCTCTACCAGGAGCATTTCGGCAGCATCTCCCAAAGCATTCAAAGCTGCTTTCTAAATTCAGCTCGGGCCAGCTAGAATTTATAAAGGATTTACTTTAAATATTCTCCTAACCGGGGGGGAGGGGGGTGCAAACAGCTGCAGCTGAGATGGAAAAATACAAGAAATTAAGCCATACCGTTAATAACAGCCCCGGAAATGCCCATGCCGAGGAGCTGGGTGTGTGTGAGAGGACCCTGTCACTCCAGGATCTTGTTGGCCCCTGAGTCCTGCTTGGGAGGTGAGACATTTCAGAGGTGACCAAGTAGGGGGGGAGCGTGGGTCAGCCCCAGCCATACCTGCCGGGGGAGCGGGCCCGAAGGGCGTCCTCCATCAGGACAGCTGCAGCTTAAAGCGAGCACAGAGCCGGGAGACCCCCAAAGGTTGTGCACCAGTTTCGAGTGCTGCAGCCCGCACACCCTGGGCCCCTCTGAGCACTGCCAGGAGCGACTCCTGAGCACCAAACCAGGAGTATTCTCGAGTACTTCCAGGGATGCCCCCAAAATTAACCACAATAATAATAGGAGCAGAGGGGTCCAAAATAGTAGTACAGTGGGTAGGACATTTGCCTTGCACGTGGTTGACCTAGGTTCGATTCCCGGCATCCCATAGGGTCCCCCAAGCACCTCCAGGAGTAATTCCTGAGTGCAGAGTCAGGAGTAAGCCCTGAGCATCACTGGGTGTGACCAAAAAACGCAAAATAATAATAATAATAATAATAATAATAATAATAGCAGGTAAAAGGGCTAACCAGAGAGCTACAGGGTGCTAATCCCTCTCAGAGAGAGAACAAAGTTGGAGCATCTCTAATTTCTGGGTCCTGGTGTCTGGATTCAACAGAGGGGATGAATATTCCCACCTGGCCTTGCATGTGGTCCCCAGTTTACTCCCTGACCCTGACTGTGGACTCCCCAGTGACCTCTGAGCATAGCCAACTGTGCCCCCCCCCAAAAAAAAAGCTAGCACTTGCATTCGGTGTGTCCGGCCTGGGGAGTCCTCGCCACAAAGCCTTCTCCAGTCCGGATCTCGCTTATGCCAGAAAGCCCCCCTCCCCTAAGTCCCGCCCCCATCAGCAAGACCTGTGGTGGCGGCAGGTTCCGTGCTGGGCATCACACAGGAGACGATTAAACCCTCCCAGCACCCTGAGAGAAAGGCACATTACGACGAACCCCGTTTCTGTGCAAGCAGACTGAGGCTCAGAGAGCTTGAGTGGCTCATCCAAGGACACACAGCCGGTCAGCAGAACTGAGATCAGACTCCAAGGGCTCCTGCTCCCCCAAGCAAGCCCCTGCTTGTCATCTTACACCCCTGCTTTCTTCCCCGTCGCCTGGCTGCCCTGCCCAGCTAACCCCATCCTTCAGGTCCTGCCTCTCCAAGACTGCCCCCCCCCCCCCCTCCCCCCCCCCCCCCCCC